>CAJNOQ010001826.1:0-28217 GCA_905250885.1 Didymodactylos carnosus | reverse complement strand
GACCATCCAAACGTGATGCCGACAGTAGTTCATCCGACGACACTAGTTGAGCCTCCAGCGGAGATGATAATTAACCGGATTTTTTTCATCAGGTTTAGGTTTCTTCAAATATCTTGTCTTCAAATCTTTGTGCAGTTTTTTCAATCGGTAGTGGTGAGTTTTTTTTTGAATAAACAAAAAAACCAATAAAAGTACAAAAATAAGGTATTGTATTACATTGCAAGACATTAAAATACTTAGAACGAACAATAAAAGTTTTCTTCATATATCGACCGCTCGTCAAATTGGCTTCATGGGATTAGAAAATGCGCACACATAAGAGAGTCTTAACAAAAGTACAAAATAATGTAAGACTGACTTCGGTTTATGGTCAACAGATTACTTTATTGATGAAGATTTTTGTTATTATACAGTGTTTGATAAATTTTGTTACGAAGGATCTTTATTCAGAGTTGAACTTTTCCCATTCGTTTCTTTTATCTGTGTGGTGGATGACCTTATAGAAGAAAAGCAAATAAAGTTTGTTTTTGGGCAGAAAGTTTGTTTTATGAAATAGACGTGCTCAATGTTTCAACCTTGTGTTTGAGAAAAATATATTGACAAGTATTATTAATATAAACCTTACACACCCTTTTTGTCTTGTAGAATACAATCAATATTCATATAATGGATACATTGAATTTGAACAATGATAAAAGATTTGTATTTTATATGATTTATATTAAATGAAAAGTGATAATTTCAATGGAAGTTGTAGTGTTTTTTCCTCGTTAACTGTAAGAATAACCACATAAATCCTAGTTGAAACCTCTTTCTTCAGATAAACCGTGCTTAGTAGTATCACGATGATTCAAAATTTAATCAATTATTAGAATTAACCACCGTTTGAGCGATTCCTTATGCAACCATATATATATATTCTGCTACAGTTTTGAGCTTCTCTGAACTCATTCGCTTACTTCAACTATGACTGCAGTTGCTCAAAATGACTTCGTATATCCGAAACTTTATTCTTAAACAAGTTGCATCTTAAAGACTTTTACCTTTTGAATCATCCTCTTTTCATTCACTCCCATTACTCTTACCCTCTCCCGATGAGAAGCATAGAGTTTAACGTGCTGCGATTACATTGAAAAACGCCAAATGTTGGTCGTTCAAACGTTGGTTGACGAAATTTGACAACATAACACAATCAACCAACAGTCACGTAAATCTCGAATTTTTGGTATATTCTTGCTCTTGTCTTATATGTACGTCCGAGAAAAGATAAAAAATCCCAACATTAATGCGGACATTTCAATATACAATAAATTCGCTTTTTTCTCAATAAGCCAAGATCAAGCAAACTAAAGTTTGGTTAAAATGCTAATAGTAAACGTTACCTCATGTTATGATATATTTCTAAGGGTGTAATTCTACAGCCATAATATTTCATAGTTTAGTTTTGAACCAATCGCAATAATAAACGCAGATCCGTTAACTACCCCAGAATAAATTTTGAAGTATATCGTGAACATATAACACGGATTATAGATAGATAATTAGCATCATTTAAAATAATGGTATTACTCAGTATTAATTGATACTGAGAACTCGGTACTTGTGCATGCATATTTCTCTTTCCTATTCATCATTCTTACTGCGGTGCAGTGGCGTAACTAAGGGGGGGATGGGGCACACAGTAGGCCATAGCCCAATGCGATTTGAGCCTTGGTCCAATAAGAGTTTGAACTTTGTGATTTCTGCAGCTGAAAATTTGAAAAAAGGGTTTTTGTGCCAGTCTTTTCTCGAATTATCATAGTGTGGTCCAATCGTTTTTTTCGAACTAATGGAGTTGGCCCTATGATAAAAAACCCTAGTTACACCACTACTGTGGTGGACAAGTTAAGTACCAGTGATAAAAGAGACGCAAGGTAATTGTACAATCAAATTATTTCTTGTTTTTGCATAAATAAAGGATATTATTCAAGTAACTATACTAACATACACGAGTTATAACCAGTCTCAGGACGAAAACTACCCGGGTAATAATCATTCTCTCCATGATATACAATAGTTCATTGGTTATCGTTGATGCTGATCACACATCTGACGTATATTTCTGCTACCTAGTCAAGCCTCTCGACGATTCGAAACTTTCGAGTGAAGAGATTTTGATCCGCTCAGTTTATAGAGCGAGTCGAGATACATATGCGGAAAAATTATCAGACGAAACAAACAAGTTCTCACGAATATTAAAAAGTTTTGCTTTTTATTCTAAATTTTATAACATAATGTACATCGTAATCTCTGCGATATATTTGTAGCATCGAAAATAATCTGATAAAAATTGTATTTCGTGAGAAAGTAATTTATTACGTCAGGAGGTTCTCTCATGGTGTTGTTGGAATACATGACTGATCTCTAATACTTCTTAATTCTAAGAAAAAAATGAATAATTTCTATGAGTAATGTACTTTTAGAGGTTTAAACGTCATCATTGCAAGATAATGCACTTATAATTGATCAGTTACATCTTTTCTTAACAAATAGATGTCAATTTATTGTCATAGTACAATGATATCGCAGATATTTAGTATCATTATACACACAAACGAAAAGGAAAAACAAATCTAAGTATAAGTGGATAAAGCAAGAAAAAATGTTTTTTTATTTTTTCAGGGACAGTATAAATTATAACATATATTTTATTGTTCTCTGATAAGTTATTTGTTTATATATGTTTTTCGTTCCACTTCAATGGACTAGCTTGTTGTTGTTATATCTTTAATCTAATAAAAAAACCGCATACTCGATACATAAAGAGAAAAGCTCACATCATATTTAAAACCACAATAACAAGAAAATAAATAGTAACACAAACATTTCTTTTGTATAATATTAAACATATTCGTTAAAAAATGGCTTATGGTTTAGGAGGAGGATTAGGACAATATGGTATCGGCAGTGGACTTGGTGGCTGAATTTGTTCAATTATTTCAAGTTATAAATTTTCATATAAAGAATGTCAGTACTAACATAAAACAGATAACGTAAATGATCGCATAACACGCGAACATTCGAATATGGTGGAGGTTATGGTGGAGGTTATGGTGGGGGTTATGGTGGGGGTTATGGTGGGGGTTATGGTTACCAACCAGAAATTAATTTAATAGTTCCATGGACGGAAGAATTTGCAGCTAGTTATAATAGTTTTATGAATGGTGGGCTTGGAGGTGGCTTAGGGGGCCTAGGAGGTGGTTTAGGGGGCCTAGGAGGATTAGGTGGTTTAGGAGGTCTAGGAGGATTAGGTGGTTTAGGAGGTGGCTTAGGAGGTCTAGGAGGATTAGGTGGGCTAGGCGGTGGTGGTATTGGTATACCTGCACAACTATTAGGCTTTGGTGTAACTAGTACAACAATGGGTTTTGGAGGTTATGGTGGGGGACTACCTTATGGCGGCGGAGTAGCTCAATTTAATCGTTATCCAGTTGGTCCAGGATACGCACCAGGCTATGGCGGTGGTGGTCTCCTAGGAGGTGTTGAACGTGGACTAGGAGTAGGTCGATATGGACACCTTGGTGGTCTACCTTATCCAGGTAGCGCTGTGAGTGGTGTTGATCAAGCATTTGGTTTAGGTCCATATCGTGGTTATTAGGTTTGGTTGGGCTAATTATCGTGGTTATGGTCCTGGTTAAATTCATCGTGCACTTTAGATGACTTCTAATATTCATTAATAACAAAACTGAACACAATTTTTTTACTCCTACATTAGGGGAAATTTATGTTATTTTGTTTCCGTTGGAACAACTTTCGATTTATAATGACTTATAATAAATGAGATAATGAAGCTAACTTCTTTCGATATCAAAGACGTCTATCTTGACTACGTAAGAGAAGTGTGAAAGAAAGTGACTGGATGAGAACGTGTGTTTTGCCTTGATGTTTTCCTTTAAATAAAATTCGTTTAAATGATAAACACTAAAAACTAAATATTCAGAAAACTTCTAATGTCTAACGACTGTGAACTGCGCTGTAAAACTTTCTTAAAAATAATAAAACTTTCTTTTACAATTATTATACAACAGTCTACTTGTAGCATGAAGACAACCTATGTATCTATGGTTTTTATTGTTTAAAATAATATTTATCCTTACACACCAAACAGGTTCAAATATCATTAGATTCTTAAAATTAAAAATTATAATGATTATATAGAGAACAAAACTGTATAACTGTATAGGTCAACATAGTATTGTGCAGCGGTGTATACACCTTGAGATGATGAGAAAATCCTCTGCATAGTTAATTTAACGACACTTTCTAAGGTGATAGTGTACGCACAAGTTTATAACAATTATCTTAAAAAATGAACTGTTTTAGAATATATGAAGTACTATGTTAACGAGTATGGGTTAACTGACAAAGTGCAATTAAGTTATAACTATTAACTACTTTTTTACAGCTCTAATAAGGATCTTAGGCACTAAAAATTACTGAGATCGTGTGGAATGTTACTTCCCACAACCTAAGATCTTCATTAAGATTTGATGTCTGCACTTTCATTTGTCCTTTGTTTTGTCCTCACACACCTATATACATAACACCGAAAATATAACTGAATTTCACAGTGCCATTTCTCTTGAAGACTTCAGTGTCATTTTTCTTGACGACTCGTACCTGCAATGCTCGCTCTCCAGCGTTCAATAACTTTCAAGAGAGTGTACAGCTCCGATCAGAGTCAGGCAATGAACGTGCGAAAATATGAAATTGCTCCTCAGTCTTCACATCTGTTTAACTGCAAGTTACGATCAGACATGTGCGCCGCCGCGCCGGTTCACTGATTCGCCACCGCCGCTGAAGGCGGAGAAAAACTGCTGTGACTTCCACCGCCGCCGCCATGCCGTTAAACTTTTGTCGCCGCCGAAGGCAGAGAAAAATTTTTTCCGAAAATTTTGACTATTTTTGTTAGTACGTTCTTATCTTAGGCATCTAGCGTGCAGCGTGTTTCTATCTTTTCGTATACGGCAACGTACAGATACAGTTGGTGCGTAAAGAACGTGCCAGAAATGAAAAGAACGTTGTTTTACTTAAACTAGGAGATTCGCCCTCGATAACCAACTTTTACACGCCGCCGCCGAAGGCGGATGAAATTTTCATAGCTTCACGCCACCGCCGCGGCCTATGTTAAAAATTTCATTCGCCGCCGCCGACAATTTTTTCATCTCTATATAACACTAAGCTAAATAGTGTATCGGTTAGAGAGAAAAATGTATTTTACGATCGTAGTCGTGGTATGATATTTATGTCTCATTTTGGACAAATATCGTGAAACATCCCATCCACAAGCATTCAAGGCCATCAAATTCACCTAACAAGATGATTCTGATGAATTTAAGACACATGAGAAGAATAAAATACGATGAGTCGATTGCAAGTATTATGCGGACTTATCCTTTCACATCGTCATTCAGGGTTTGAATGCTTAAAGACTAAATAAATGGACATTTTGTAACATATATACCACAACTGACTGATAGTTCTTCAGAAACATTCATAATTTCTGGATTCGAATGTTAGTTCAATAGAAATGTTTGTGTTTGTTCACAAAACATAAACACTTAGATTTTTTATTACACTACTGGTTTTACTACGATCCACAATTAGTAGCAATAGTCATTCGAGGTAATGATCTTGGCGACTTAGTCTTCATGCACAGGTACGTTTTTTCCAATGCATATCGTTTATTGATCTTCTAGTGGAAGAAAAATGATATTTAAATAAAATCTCTTGGTAGAAATGGTCGCACATTTCTTGAACATCGCACTTGTCACTACAATCCGGTAAAAAGTCGATAGTTGAAACAGGAATTTCAGTTAAATTGAAGATTCTCATAAAATCGTAAATCGCATATTCTGAACTTGTTAACTACCTTTTTATTCTTAAGCTGTCATACTAAGGCTTAAAATATCAAAAGGCATCTCGATTCTAGTATATTATTATAATTGATTTCTATATATATTTTTCACATCTTTTTCATCTGTTTAGCTCATAATCAGTTTACAGTTCGTACAGAAAAAAGACAAAAAGAAAACCAAACAAATACCATTAGTAAGCCACAGCACATCTAGTGTGCATGAATATATAGATAGAGCGAAACATTCATCAGCAGTTTTTTGTCACATAGTTTCATATCATAATTAGAAGAGAAAAAGAAAGAACATAAACATGAAAAAAAATGTTTAAATTCAAAAACAAAAAAATCTTTCTGAAATCCAAATAGGCAGATGATTGTGCACTGATAGACAAAAAAGCGGTAAACCTTCGAGAAAACGTTTATTGTGTCGTTGTTATTGTTGATTATATACTACTGCAATGCTCAAAAGTTTTCTACTCAGATCCAAGTTGTTGGAAAATGGAGGATCAAAAAACCTATCTAACGAAACATAGATGGACAAAGTATATATTACATGATAACTGACTTAGACCTAATAAAAAAAATGCTAAGAATAGAAACGGTCGAAGTCTTTTTAGCATGTGTTGGAATACATTTTGAACCACTAATTAGAACTTAAATCCAAGTCTACTCATTTATCTTTTATATAACCATACGTTTTTCTAAGTTTTGGGGCCAACTAGCTCTTTGCTGCTTATTTTATGTGCATTTCATCATGCAATACTTTGTATCAGCTGTATTTTTCTTTCTCTTGAAACAAAAAAAAAAGAACATGAAATTTTGTTACTAAAAAAATGAACTTCTTGTTTTTACGAATCATACATGTACAAAGAAGAAAACAAACCACGAAAAAAATGTAGCAGCAGTTTTAGATAGAAAAAAAAAGAAAAAAAAACTAGAGAAAGAGAAAGAATACATTGAATATGATTTATACTTGTGTTGACGATACGCGTACAATAAAAGAAAGAAATCTAAACGAACAAACGAGTCTTCTTGTTTTAATTGATGTTGCTGTTTGTTTATTGGTTTGCTTGTAAAGTTGAAGAAAAAGAGCCATTCATGTTTATTCATTTGTTTTGGGTATTTCTGAAAACAAAAACAAAAAACAATTGACAAAATACATGACATTACCATAGAAAAATAAAACACGATTAATAGGCGTTTAGATGCTAGAGAACCTTAATTTCAATTATAGCTCTTTATATCTTTATTTCAGAAGATTGCACGCAATTTTTAACACACAATATAAAGACAAATTAGATACCATTCTATACGTTCAAGAAATCTTATATTCGAAATTTATATGAAAAAAGTTGAATATGTGCTATTTTTGAAAAGAAGGAGCGTAGCAGTAGCATCAATCACGCTCTTTTTCTCTTCCCTAAAGCATCAGTTTTAATGCATGTAACATTGAACAATTTGTTTGAAAGCGTTAGTTTTAATATGGTTATTATATTGAGCTAATACCTTTTTTCTTTCTCTTTTAGTACATGCGTATGGTGGAGGATGAGAAAAAAGAAAAAAAGAGAAAATTTTATCTTAATCATCTGCCGATTCTTTTCGATTATAAGCAATACTATCCGCAATATCTCCCGCTGTTGTTGGAATATCATCCTGTATAGTCAGATCTCCAGCTGTTGCATGATTTGTATCTTGAGCGGATTGTTTCTGCGAAAGTCTTTGATTCTGTCTATTACCTGGTGTAGCAACCGTTGGACCACCACCTGACGTCACATTTGCCCCAACTGTTGTTGCTTGTCCGCCTCCATTAGCGGTGGCCGTATTCGTCGTTGTTGTTGATGAGGCTGCATTAGCTGCTTTTTGTTTTAACATTGTCCAATCAAATGTATAATCATATTGATGATTTAAAGTTCGAAACAAAATTCGAAACAATTGCCTCAAATACATATAATCGGGAGCTTCTTCAAAACGTAAACCACGACAATAGTTTAAATACATGGCAAATTCAGCTGGAAAACCCTTATAAAAAATAAATACATAAGACATAGTGGGATTTGTCAGTGTTCCTCTGTTAATACAAAAAATTCAGAGAGTACTTCGGTATTCATCTATAATTCACCAAAATCGAACAGTCACTCTTTTAACAAATCTATGAATGAAATAAATGATATAAAAATATCCTAGACTTACTTTACACAGAATTTCCACTGGTGTTGACATTTTTTTCTCAGAAATTTTCTCATATTTTTGTTTTTTCGTTGCTGCTTTCAAACCCTGCCATGGTAAACTACCACGATTAAAATACATCAATACATAACCTAACGATTCCATATCGTCACGACGACTACAATTATAAAAAAAAAAATCGAAACAACTCTCACTTCATCTTAGAAAATAGCTCGAAGAGAGAAGCACGCTCATCACACTAGTTCTATTTCTCACATATTTTTCCAAAAATGATATATATGTCACAGTAGAAAATATTTACGAACCTAAAATTTAAACTGAAATTCATCCTAGCCATCTTTTAATATCAAAATAATGTCATTATAAACGATTTGTTTGACAACAAATTTTGAATGAAATTTCTCATTTAGAGATGCGATATATTCATCAAGTTTAGAATAAAATAGCTCCATTTCATACAAAAAAAGGTTTTTTCATTTGACTTTATTACGAGAAATTTACGTTACATATCAAAACTCTTTTTTCTTTCGTTCACCTTTTTTCCTATATATTATCACCCGTCTAAACGTATATTTTAATTTCTACAGTAATAGAAGTTAAAATTATAATTTCTTCTAGTAGAATTTTAATTTTCACTGCAACATATACATACATTCAGAATTTATAAAAAAAATACTAAATGACACTCTGTTTAACTGATTTAATGACTCATTGATTGTTGCCTACCTTTGTTCAATTCCTAAATGTGCATTAATACTAGCATATCTCGCTGTTCCCGTTAAGTTTTTATCTTCTCTATATGGAATATGTTGTCGTGTGCGATTATCACGATATTTTTTAGCTAAACCAAAATCAATCAGAAATACCTAAAATAGAACAAAATCTTGTTAGTAAATAGGTCAACACATAACTGTGTCCTGATGAGTACTACCATTAGAAGTATAAGAATAATCTAAGATAATATCAGTCTTAGCTATGCTCAAAACAAAAGAGTTTGTTCAGTTAAGAATTAACAAAATGAACTTACTTTATTACAATGTCTTCCAATGCCCATCAGGAAATTATCGGGCTTGATATCTCTATGAATAAAATTTTTATTATGGACAAATTCAATTCGACCAATCATCTAGATTATAGAAATCAAATAATAGTTGATTAATTATGGTTTAGATGTATGTATTTACTTGATCAGCTAACATAAGAACTGTTTTCATAGTAAATCTTCGGGAACAAAAATTAAATAAATCTTCTAGTGATGGTCCCAATAAATCCATAACTAATACATTATAATCTTTTTCTTGTGCATAATATCGTATATGCGGTATACCAATTCCACCTTGTAATATTTTATATAACTTTGATTCGTACAACAATTGTGGATGTCTTGCTTTGACACTTTCTAATTTAATAGCCACTTCTTCACCATTTGTTATGTTTATACCCAAATAGATGTCACCAAATGAACCAGAACCAATTTTGCGTACCAAACGATATTTACCACCAATTAGAAATTCGGTTTTTGACGTCAAATGAATCGACGAACCAGTACCCGGCGCCAAGTCCATCGAATCTAGAATAAACACAGAAAAAAGGCACAATAAATGATTGTCATATCATTTTAGGTCGACGTACTACGAAAACTAAAAATGTGATTACATTCTTCAAAAACAGTTTTACCAATTCTATTACAAGATTCTTTCGTCTCTCCTGTCACAGTAGACAACCCGACGCACTTTTAGATGAAAAAAAATAACGTATGCGTGTGTTCTATATTCTAGTTTGATACCTAGGCTAGCTCTTCCCATTTGACTCGATTCGAATATTGAGTAAAATTGCTTAAATTCAACAGTTTAAATGATCTTCATCAAAACAAATAAAAAGACACTTAAATCATATGGTTAATTAACCTAGACCCATTCGGTTACCTGATATAAGAAATTGTCTTGAGGAAAAAAAGTTATTTTCCATAAATTAACTCTTGCAGTCTGATGAGTGCCCTAGTCTTTTTCCTAACACTGAATTTGACTCAAACAAATGTACAAATGTTTTTGACACTCGTATTAGAGGTGAGATCTGTTCGGTCTCAAACGAAAAACGATTCGATTTGAACTTGTAAAAAATGAAGTTTTGAAAGAAAAAATACTATTTTTTTCAGTGTATCGTATGATTTAGATTTATGTTGTGTTTATATTACGATTAGGTTATTACTGATCAAAAATAAATCTCTACTACAGTATGGAAGAATGTTATCCAATGGGAAGTAGATCTCTCTTTATCTAAAACATTTTTTATGCCTTTCTACGTTGAAAAAATTTTTTAATTTCAGTTTTGAAAAAAGAACCGATTCGATCGCTGATAAATACTACATCTATAAAATTAGTGCGAAATATTATAACGTTTCTGAATTACACTATGGGTTTTCTAAAAAAGAGTTTGTTTCGAACTAAAATGATTTAATTTAGAGTAATGAAAAATCATACGAGATCATAAAAATTGTTCATCGAGAAAAAAATGATCATGTCTATCTTTGTCTGCTCCTTCTTCTAATCGTAAACCATATTCTAAAGTAGAATTAACACTTGTTCTCTGTTCCCTGGATAATTTACCAACGTGTTGTTAAATTTCCTTTGTTATACGCTGCATGAACCATAGCAAATATTTATTAATAGAATAGTAAAGCGTGAAGCATAAAGATCGTCAAAATTTCGATTTTACAGTCCGAAAAATATTTCTAAAAGTATTTTGTTAGTAAAATAATAGGAATCAATCAAAGAATCTATGCAGTTGGACGTTGCATGTTCATCGATTGATTTCATGATTAGGACAAGTAAAGTACATGTAAAATAAATACGAGAAAATGGTTGAAACGAGAATAGTCGTTACCCTTTATCGAAAATACGACACACAAAATCAGTTAAGTAATGGATAAATGATGAAAACTGCTCCATAATGTTGTTACAAATCTCCCGTTCTTGTGCTTATACGTTTTTACTTCTAACAGGATAAGAGAGAGTTCTAACTGGGACCTTAGTATATACTTAAGAAGAAAATAAATATCTCCTGTGTAGAACAGTGTTCTCAAAAGTTTTATACTCAGAGTAATATTAGATCAAATGTATCTCTTACAGTTCATTAGAAAAAAGAGTCATATGGTCTATCATCTCTCTCTCTTTATCACTATTCTTAACATTTGTCTCGGTTTTTACTTATTTCTAACTTTTGCAATCGTTTGTATGTGTTCATATCGCCTAAAAAGAGTAACACTTCAGTTACAGTAAAGTACAATAAACAACACAACACACACAGTCATATTGATGTCTTGACGATAGTGGTTAGAAGAACAAGAAGAAAAAAAAGAAAAACTCTCTTTTTCTCACTTTTTTTGATAATGATGATTCTATGTTTCTTTTTTGATTTATTAGTAAAAGCGATAACTATTTTAGACACGCCGTTTTTTCTAGTATTTTGTAAAATTAAAATTTATTTCTTAACATTTAAAGAAAATTTCTATTTTTTATACTAGAGAACGATCTAGCCGATATAACAAGTAATATAATTCTCTCCGCTTACTTTTAGGTACTTAACTCTTTGGCTGCAGGGTTTATTTTTTTCAAAAAAATTAAAATTTCTATTTTGTTGTATACTTGATCATAAATTAATGTATACTTACAGTTTATTAAAAGATTTTATAAATCCACGTGTTTATGTGACGCATATTTGCGTCACCCGCAGCCAAAGAATTAAGCAAAGAATAAAAACATATTTGAGTATTTTTGTTCTCCAGAAAAACGCGATTTTTGACAAATCAAAGGTTTATCCAAATTTAGTCAGAAAACTATTTTAAAGTGTGTGTTTACTCTCATTATATGACTGAAAATAACAGAGTTTGTCTGATTCCTTTCAGAAATCTGTTTTTATACGCATATTTAGAAATGAGAAAATACTTCGAAAAAGCTGGCACAACAATCTAGCACCAGATAGAGCATCCAAAGTTGTTTCCGACAACGCTATACATTTGCATAGGCGTGATCAAATTAGGAAATTACCGAAAACAAAAAATACCCAAATATGTCTTTATTCTTTACTTAAGTAACTAAAAATAAGTAGCGAAGAATCAATACTAATTTTTATACAGGCTAGATTCTTCTCTAGTATAGAAAATAGATATTTTCTTCAAATATTAAGAAATAAATTTTAATTTTACAAAATACTAGAAAAAAAGCGGCGGGCCCAAATTAGAGTTATCGATCATTAGTGTTTGTATATACTTTTAAATCTAAGTATTTTATTAACAGCAGCTTTAAATTTTGATATAATTTTATTATTCAATTATTTTCAATATCGATGTTTCGATATATCTCATATCATTTCCAAGACAAAAAACATTTTTAAAATATAAATAAATGTGTCTACATTAAATATGAAGAGAGAAAGTGAAGAAGAAATAAATTATACTATTATATTGTCTTTTCTTTCTTTTTGAAAGTTTGACAACTATCACCATTACATAACCAAAACAGTCGAATATATGCACATATTCGACTGTAAATCCTGGTCACGTGGTGTATCGTTTAGTCATCGATTTTGATTTTAACTTTTGGTTTTGAAAGTTGCAGTCCTTCTGAATAAACTACAAGAGGAATTAAATACACAGTTCTATTGAGACTTGGCTTTTTACAAAGAATTTGCAAGGATTCACGAACTAATAGACGATATTTCATTGAGTCTTTTAAAATAATTGTCCAGCCTTTCCAATCAAGTGATAGTTGTTAAACTTTCAAAACGAAAAAGACAATTTAGTAGGATAGTTTATTTCTTTTTCATTTTCTCTCTTCATGTTTATAATGTAGACACATTTATTTGTATTTTAAAAATGCTTTTCATCTTGGAAATGATATGAGAAATATCGAAACATCAACATTAAAAATAACTGAATAATAAAATCTTGTTAAAATTTAAAGCTGGTATTAATATAATTAGATTTATCTTTAAAATTTTACTCATAAAAAAAGAATACAACTATATATTTTTTAATTTTTGGATCTGACAGAATATACCTACATCACGGTTTCAGACGTTTGACAGCGCCAGTTGTACACAGAAAAGAAAAATAATGTTTATGTCAAAGACTTTTTTTTTTCACACATTGACCTATTGATTGGAGAAGAACGAAGGAAAAAGAACGAGTAAAAAAAGCAAACAGGTGAAGGTTAATAACTTCAGAACGTATGTAATTTATAAATATCCTCGTACACTCTTAACAAATATGAGGTTGTATAATCAATTAGTGAAAAGTGTTTATTTTCTCTGTAATTGAAAGATAAACACAAATCAGACCATATCATATTGATAAAAAAGTATTTTTGCTGTGAAATTAGAGCAAAATCAAAAACAAGCTGAAGAAACACATGTGCATAATATCATAAATCGACGTTCAATATTTAAACTAACCAAAGTACATAGTGCATACTAGCACACAAATGTCTAAACTAATCTGATTCAATTGCTAACTATTGATTATCAGGAGTAATATTCACTGAGAGACTTAATTGTCTAAAAAATATATTTCGACAATAAAACTCTATTTGGTAAAAAGCAAGAGTAAAAGAATAATCTTTTCCTAAAAATATTACATAAAATGTATACAACTTTTTCAGAAAAAAATGAAATCCTACAGCGCATGAATACTAGATGGATCCCTTACAGTTCTAATTTTTGAAAGAACTTTAGCTGAATTTCGGTAAAATTGAAACCATGATGAAAGTTAATTTAAAAATACGAATGATTTTTTTGTCTGTCCATGAATTTAAAATCTATTGAACTCAAACACATAATGTATTCTATTAATTAAACTCATTTTGAACTTGTAAAGAGTTATTTTAACAGTATCTGTCAATAACAACAACATACCTGCTCTATTGATCATTTACTCCGTTTAATCCTGATGATAGATGAGAAAACGCTTGTAATTCGTTTCTAAATAGTGTGATAAAAACGACCATACGTCGTACTTTTAGAGGCTGATTTTCGGTTAGAACAACGCACAAACTTACATATTAAACTCTAATTTAACTAAACACAAGATTATCGAAAGCTAATTAATTTATTTAGACTATTTATGTTTATGAATGTCTAGAGACGGGTTACAAAGTGTCTTACTTTTTGTGAGTGATCGAACATAGATATTTGTCTCACTGAAGGGCGGTACACTTTATTACAGTATGACTCTTTTTTTTTTGTCAAAAAGTTAAACATTCGTAGTTAATGTGCACAATACAATTGCCCTTACTTCGCAGGTCTAATTAGTTTACTAAGAAACAGTCGATAGATATTCTAAGAACGTTATGGGCAGAGTGGCTTTTTTGTGGTAGCGTTTTATTTTGCGTAAACAACTATTATGTTAGAGTTTTTGTTTGTTTTTATAATTTGTTTACGGAAAAAACGTTGTTTATAACTTAAAACAATACGACGAATTTTACTTCAAAAATGGTTGTCTAATGTCTAGGCATAGAAAAACACTTTTTAGCCAAAATACTCCCAGTTTTGAGGTTTCAGACCTGGTCTAAATTTTGAATTTAGTCATCTCACTTGAAACTTGTTTATATAGAAATAATTTCTATTTTTTGAAAGAGATATCAAAATAACAATATCATCCAAAATATAAACCTCATTCGAGCTCTGTTTATAAAATACTTCTAACAAAAGTCAATGTTACTGGTGATATACAGGGTCTATTTTTGGTTCGAGTGAACAATAAAATTGATAGTGAGAGTATTAGTAACAGAGCAGTGTGAAATACAAGTGCATGAATAATTTTTTTTCACTCCGTCAGACTAAGCGCAAGACAAATTATTGCCTCAACATACCGGTTTAATAATATACTTGTATTGATGTTTGTATATAACCTGATGATTTTAAAGAAATATTTGGGATCAAATATATTTTCAATTTAAATTTTAACTTATCTCTGTTCCATCTAGAAAGCAGACAAACAAAAAAATCAAGTACTTTTAATAAAGGTTAAACAAAGGTGCATGCTCAAAGATGCCATTCTACGCGACATTATATATTTTGCTTTGATAACCTTAAAGTGTGTTAGATGCGTCTTCTGATGTGATTTCTTCTTACTATGATAACCTAGATGTGATGATGAAAACAGTCGACTTCTAACTTGCTTTCATGCTTTGCCCAGCACTTCCACAACAAGGAAGAATTAACTGATGTTGACACATCTCCGCATTGTAAAAACACGTCGAAACAGAATGAAGGCAAATATGTAGTATACGATTGGTCGGTAAGGAGTCATAGCCACAGTAAGGTGAAATACAGACTAGGTGGACGGGTTATGTGGCCGAGAAACACCAAAGACCAGTCCATTTTTACAATTGAGGCATGCTTGATTCACGGTATCTCTCTCGTACGTTTAAAGCCATGCATGCAAAAAAGTTAGAGGAGTGATTGGCGTCTGCATATACAGATACATTGCGGTCTTGTCGCTTGACAGCTGAAAGCATGAATTTTGTCTGTACTTTAAACTACAGGACAGTTAAAATAAACTACAATGAGAGTGAATTGTTTGGTGCTATATGTGAGATGTTGATAGTAGCGATTGATTCATTATCATTACAACTTACTTGATTTATTTGCACACTTATTTCGCATTAACCGCTTGGAATGAGAAGAACCGATTAGAATCAAATGAAAGAAAAATATTTGCGCAATTTCTGTTTGTTTTACTTTTCCACCTTTGGGTTATTATAACAGAATGTACTTTTGTCCTTAATTGCTTCAACATGTACTTAAATGTGTAAGCTGACAATTTGATAAACATTTTCTTTTTTGTTTACACGATTTTTATTCAATTTTTCGATTATCATTTTCACTTACGATTCCGATGATAAAATTACGAAGATAACACTTCATCTATGTAAAATTTGTCGAGAACAAAGTTAAAAATGTACGTATCGTTTTTGCTGCTAGAGTCTTCAATCTTTCCCGTGTGAATTTGTAGTTTCGTGCTATATAAGTATTCAATTAGTAATCCTGGAGGTGTTTCATAAAAATTCTTAAGTGCTCAACTTAACTAAATCTAGGCTTAAGTCGGATGTAAGTCTTCGTTCTGTGACAAAATGAAGACTTAAGTCTGACTAAAGTCTAGACTTAGTTAAGTCGAGCACTTTAGAATTTTTATGAAACACCCTCCTGAATTACTTATTGACTAATGAGAATATTATCATAATCCAGATCAGTTATTACCATTGAAAAAAGATACATAAAACGTAAATACGGCTGATACTTATTCACCACATGCTTCATCTTCTTTGATTCTATGTTTTTTAGTTTGATACTGATTAAAATGACAATCAGACGATAGATTTAATGAATATTGGCTGATGTATCTTAAGACGAAAATTGAGCCAATTTCTGTATGATTATCGATATAGGTGAGACTTTAACAAGCTATCAGTTAATATACAGAAAAAGGCTCCTATTTATGAATCTCATGTCGCTTATTGCAGAAATAAGATAAGACGAATGAGATACAAAATAACGCAAAAGTAAATTATTGACAACCAGAATAACAACAACAACAATGCCTACGCTGTGAAGGATTGGAAATATCATCAATGTAAATAGACAATCTTAAATTTGCAAACTAAGGCCTAGTTCCCTCACTTTAGTTCAGGGTATTAATAAAATACTTTTACGTTCTGTCTGTTCGAAAACCATAAATCGTGGAATAATATCTGATCAATCACATAGGTAGCATGTCTGAAAATGCATCATACGTGCCTGTGTTAGTGAATGTACAGTATCTATACGTATGAAGAAATTGATCTGGGGCGATTGGATGCAAAAGTCATTTCAAGTCTTCACTATTTATTTAGTCTAATTAATTAGTACTCACACAACAGAAAATCCGTTCATTTTCTTGGAAGAAAAGCTGTTTTTGAATCGAGAAGAGTCGCAGCTTGTTTTCAGTAAAACAAGCCGAATGTTGCGCATGCATGAAAGAGCAATAATTAAGTGTAAATGTACGATTACGCTGGAAAAGTAGTGTGTCAGTTTCGTTCAAGTCATGTTACAATGTAGAATGTGATTTGTGGCGGATGGAGAGTGTTTCTGACGGTTATCTAGTACACAATAATTAACTCTGACGAAACAATAAAACTTTTCTTCATCTATCATTAACACTTGAGCTTACAGTTTCAGTATATAACGATGTTTTTTTAGTAATAGATTGGAGCGTTTTTGTTTTCATCTTCCTTGGTATGGATCGAGTTATTGACTGCTATTCAATTAGCGTTTTCTTGATACTCTTTTTATCTTTTTCAAATTTCATTTGATGTTGTGGATTATTTTCTGTAATGCTACAAACAATACATTTTGAACATCTTCTCGTTACCACACTATATTTTATAGCCGATGTATGTTTATCAGAGAAATAGTACAAGGATATAATATTATCAAATTCGTTTGCTACAGTTATAGGCTTACATTGAATATGCGTGCCAAATTATTGGATCCTCGTTTAGTAAGCCTCCCCGTAGGAGCGTTAAATAATTTTCAGGCCATTCTTTCTATACTCTCAGATAATATTTGTGCTTGCTCAATGTATCGAACTCAAGTTGCTCAGATCATAGTTTTCGAAACGACACAATGACGATGACAACGTTAGCATAAAGAAGAATACTAGACCAGCTGATTCAGGGTCTAATTTTCTGGACATCCCTCTGTTATCTCAGATGCATTCAGATTAACAAATAGATCGTACAGGAGATTCATGGCATTTAAATAAATACTCCTACACCAACTTTCCACTTAATTACGCCCAAACTAAGCTATTGCACGATTTTCTACAGAGTGTCTAACGAAATTTTAGTTAAATGCAGATTTTTTCCTCTTTAATCAACAAACAACTGGATCAACGTTCATGAAAACGGTCATTTTGCACATATGTGATGAAATAACATTCACCATATATCTCTCACACCTAGATTAATCGCTTATAAGTCCAAAAATGCAACGACTACTGGAACTTAGATTAGTCGAAAACATTTTTTATTTGCATTACATGAAAATTGATCTGATTTTAGAAACAAAAATATAATCTCGAACATGTCTCCTAGACATGTCCGATCAGATTTAACTGAAAAATACTTTTTGCCTATTTGCAATTGATGTTCGACATATAGGACACGTAGATAGTTGTGATGAACATGGATCACACGAACATACATGACCACAAGGAATAAAATACACATCTGCTTTGAGATCTAAACATATTGAACATTGTTCATATTTTCAGTTTGGCGCATTGGGATCGGCTTCGTATGATAAAAGGTTTCGTATAATCTTGCCATAAAGATGAATTATTTAGTAGTATTCGAGCTCATGTTTAATTCTTATATAATTTACACATGTTTGTGAAGCTAACTATTGATCCTTTTTGAATATTTAAAAAACGAGATCTGTCGCGCACGTCAAACTACATTATCTAACAACTAAAGTACAATTAAGAATTGATTTCTCGCATTTTAAGTTCTATTTGAATAAAATAAATTATCAGTCTTCCATCCTCCATCTTATAGATGCCCATATAAATATATATCCTAGAATTCCTCACTACATTCAATTTGAAGTTTGGACAATTTATTTATTGTAAACTACTTTTGACAAAGGTAAATTTCATCCAGAAACTAATAATATTAAACGTTCTTTTAAACATCTGGTATTGATACTTTGCAAATTGTTTAGATGCACTTTACGAGTATACTATTTGAGCTAGAATAATGTTATTTATTGTTCAAAAAAACCTTAGCAATCCTATCAAGAAAAAAAGGGAGATGAAATGAATATAACAAGTATTTTGCATTTATTCCTTTCGTTCAACTTGTTGTTTAGTCCGATATCAGCGTATAGCTGGCGACTATAAGTTTTAGACTCCAAAAGGGATATGTATGAACTTGTAGAGGAAAACTTGCTCTATCCAGTGGTGTATATATTGTCGAAACCTAATGTGCACCGTCAGACCTTCCGTTGAGAAGATATACGAATTTTTTAAAGTGTGTTACTTTACGCGGAAAAAATCCTATATTTTTACTTTCGAAACTTTTTTCTCATCCATTCAGTATTTGATAAACTTTTCAAACAGTAAGTCTTGCAGAGTAAAGGTTTTTCTACAAAATGAGATGTCTCTCAGCTCTCCACCATGTTTTCTAATAGAGTTATGATCAATTTGGACGTTATATCACAAATGTGATTTTTTTCAAAGGCTTTCAGCAAAATGAGCATAATTCTATTAGAAAACATGGTGGAGAGCTGAGAGACATCTCATTTTGTAGAAAAACCTTTACTCTGCAAGACTTACTGTTTGAAAAGTCAAATACTGAATGGATGAGAAAAAAGTTTCGAAAGTAAAAATATAGGATTTTTTCCGCGTAAAGTAACACACTTTAAAAAATTCGTATATCTTCTCAACGGAAGGTCCCGGATAGCTTATTTTGTAAAGGACACTTTATTCTACAATGTACAGTAGTAAACTCAAAACTCAAAATATTTTTAAAAAGGTCTAAAGAAAAGGGGATTACCAGCTCGTGCATATCCCGTTTGGGGTCAAAGATCACCGTGAAACTTATAGTTCCTTTATCTGATCGAATGCGAATATGTATTATAAATGGAGTGGTGAGAAAAACAACAATCATACGTTGATATTAGAAGCTTTTTTGATTAAACTATTGATTTTTGTTTCAAAAATAGATCGAAGCTTTAAAGACGTCGATACCAGCCTTGGCATATGACTTGTCTACTAAAAATATTCTTAATGGCAACAGCATTCCGTTTTTATTAGAAGCTGAGTACAATGATAATCGTCCAGTTTATTCTTGAATTTGTTGTGATTTATTTTTATGTCCTTCAAATTTCGGTAGTCCATCTTTGATGTCCACGCATCTTTGTCCATAGAATAGATGACACGATGGTCTTAGTTTTTCTTTCATTTCATCAAATTGTTTGAATAACATCGGAAATGCCAACCACATATTCCGACCTTCATCAGCTAACGGTGTACGGCAATCTCGACAATAAACCTTACATGGTAACTCATGTGTTTGTTTATTAGTTGAATTATTATAGAAGATCAACTGATCTACACCTTTTGTAAAACGAATCGAAGATTTGTGAAAAATGCTGGCCCATTGTAATGGAGCACCTTGTAGCCGTTGACATCCTTTACAATGGCAATAAGTGGAATCGACAGGATCATCATTGATCTCGTATTGAACACTACCACAATAACATTGAGCAGAATATTTGGCCTTAAACGATTTACTTTCACCCGTAAAAGCGTAGGGTGGTTTGTCTTTCCAGCTTGTATTTGTATTAGATGCTTCCATTCGTTATAATCTAAAGTCCAATTAAAAATAATTATAGATTCTCTACAAAACTATCCAATAAGAAATATTATGAGTCTTATGACGAAAAATTGTTTAGAGTCTTAGATGTATTTGTTTAACTAATATGTAAAACTAATTAATCTATTTCATTGATGATCAGTTCTTTTTTTCCTGAGATTTATCGACGAAAAATGGATGAGAGAACAGTAAACATTTCAACTTCGATAAATTTGAGAGTAATATATTAAAATAATAGATGATCACACCTCAATTTCAAATCAATTGTGACGATAAATGATGCAGTGCTGGCTGTTGTTTTCCTATAAGTGGTTACTATAGGTAAATGCTAAAGATTCTAAAGGTGCTGTGAATATCGTGTTAACCTCATTTTTTTCAGTTTTCTAATTTGAAATTGTTAGATCATGTGTTAGTAATAGTACAATAGTATTAACACACAAATTCCTCTTGATACATTTCATCTTAAAATAATATTGGTTCATTCATACAGCGTAGACTATTACTCTCAATTTGATATCTTATCATTTTAATTTTTGTTGTCAACCAACCTACATTCTAGTTTTAGTATAAATTAAATTGTTTAGTTTCACAAATGTGCGACAGTAACTTCAGCTCTCCAAATTATCACAGAATCATTAGTGGATCTAAATAATCAACATGCGACTCTCCTCCAAACATACGGACAGTAGGCCAGCGTTTCGTAGCGATAAGATTAGGTTTTCCCTTGACTTTAGTCGAGGGTCTTATATTACAAAACGGTGTCTGTCTGTGTGCAAAATACGGAAAAATGGCTGACAGATATTCCATGGATAAGCCAAGCATGAGAACGAAGCGGAGAGCATGAATGTTATTCATTAATATGTCGCAGAAGACTAAAACAAGAGGAAGACGAGATCTCTAAAACAGAAGAAACAATAAATGATAAAAAGATAACGCTAATAGAGGACGCAACTTTACAGTGTTACGTTAGGTGGAAAAAAAATCGCAAGTAGAACAATGAACCGAAAGCCATATATATTAATCAAATCAAGTAATCATAGAGGCAAGTCAATCTAGTTAATTCTAGAAGATCCATTTAGGCCAATTTCATGTTTCTATCGATTTCTGAGTGATCGTCTGTATGTAACAGCGAGTGATTTGTTTTATGCTATCTAGAAGTCTTCCGAGGGTGTCTAGAAAACTTTCGGTCTTCTAACAATAATAGGAGATGAGCAATTCTTTTAGATAAGCAGCAATTAGAGCAATTTTTTTACAACAATGCTAATCTTTTGACTTTAATTAGGACTGAACAACGAGGGACTAAATATTGGTGGGACTGAATGGAAACATTTTGTCAACATATTGAAATAGGACCGAGAAAATAAAATATTCAGACAGTTGGAGCAAAATGTTTACTCGAGAAGGGATAAGAACATCTATGCAGACTTTCTGATGCAGTAACAGATAGATATCGTTGTTTTTGATAAAACAAAGGACATCATGCGCTGATAACGAAACTTGCCAAATACAGCTGATTTTTTATGAAGAATATATTAGAGATATATTCCCACTTTGGATATCTCCAAGCGATCCGTAGAACCTAGTTTAGATTCATATCAAATTACGAATGTTTTACACTAGTGAAACTTCTTGCACCTAAGATCTTGAAAAAAACAACAAGAAGTCATGACCTTGAGAACAGAAATTTCAAGATCTTGAGTGAACCCACTCATGTTGTTCCGAGATCTTAAATGAAAAATTTTCTTTACATTTTGTTTTCATTTATGACAATCATAGCTATCGGATATACGACCGTGTGATAGACTCCTGCGGGGCAGCCCCGAATACCATGCCGTCTGACCCATCTGGTGAGACAGACGGGGTCGGGACAATTTTTATTATTATTGATGAATTGTTCTTTCCGAATAGAAGTACGGAATGAAACGCTTGAAGAACTTCATTTTTATCGTTGATTAAAGTACCTCTTTTTAAATGACACTTTTTGAGGATGCGAAGGATTATCTTTCTCCTTCCACTAAATAATCTCGTGTCTAAATTTCACCATTCTTATATTTGATTCAATGGCTGAAATATGTTTTGTAACAAAACCGCAATTTTGAAGCATCTCAATACCAGAATGAGCATCAGTACTAAATGTCCTTGAGTACATCCACATAATATGCATCTGTATATAAAACGTGTCTGATAAAAGAGCGTTTACCAATGTTGAATATTTTAGAAAACAAACAGTACGATAACCAGACCCAACTGCAAGTTAATATTTAAATACACAGATACATATTGTTTTTCATCACAAGTCTGATATGTTTGATTGTCTGTTTACCACTACTTTCGAAGATTCTTCATGCGAACGAAAAGAAAAACGAAAATAAATCTTCTCTCTTTCAATATGTCTGTAAATAAAAGAATAGAAATATTTGGAAAAAGAAAAACGAAAAAAGAACAGCATAAAAAATATTTTGGAGCAAGTAAACCAATCACGGATGAATCCGTAAAACATATCCAATAGACAGATTACAATAAAATTTTCACTGCTATATTCCATTTTCTTGTTTATATTTCAAACCTATAAATGCTCGATGCATTTGTCTACTCCACTTCATTTGAATTTTTTTTCGACTAGTACTATCAACGAAACAAGAAAAGTAAGTGTCATTATTGTTTATATTTTGTTTTTTTCGAATATTGTCTATTTAATTCATTGATATTAGTATCTCTGGACCCTGGATTCCTCTCCAATCTCCTTTCTACATCTTTAAAAATGCGTGTTTCAATCAAACTATCTCTTTTTGTTCAACGAGCGAGCGTGCACTCTTTAACTTTTATTTCAGAGATTGACTTGTTTCGACTTTAGTACACTGCTACGAGTGGAGACCCCTCGTATGAAGAGTAGGCCAACCGCTCCAGCGACCACCAGAGAGAGGTCAGCAGAATTTCGCGATCGGTTGTCGCTCAAATGCATCGAATATATAACAATGCTATGTCATTGTATAACATTCAATATGAACAACCAAGTCGGTTTTTCGGTAGATAAAACGAACATTTCAGTTAGACGGAGAGGGACCGAGCGTTTGGAGAGCTTAACGAAAGCATTTATCCATTTCGTTTTAGACAGGCACTCACCCCTTTGTTATGCAATCGAATAATGCAAACAAACATGCTTTCGTGTTACCTCTCAACAAATCAATAATTGACGAAATAAATTATTTAAGTGAACAACAAGTGTCATCGAGTAACACATAAGAAAATATAATATAATAGTGATGGTATTGTTCGAGTTTGCTATAGTTGCAGTTGTATTCATTAGCTGGAATTTAATCCAACGTTATAGTAAATTATACGCCGGTTCTCCTCAAACTTTAGGTAGTATTATACATTTTTAGGTAGTTCAGTTCAATCCTAAAGCGGAAAAGTTTCAGTTTTCTGGAAGACACTTACGCTCAATGGCCGATAATGTGTTCTTAATTGAAAATGTGTCTGTATCATTCTATTCACAAGATAAATCACTTAGCCGTGAAGAAACAAGTCACAAAGATGCAATAAATATCAACACTGCATTGTATTCTAAACGCTTGTTGTCCTTTTTTCGTGGATCTTGTCTCTCGTATGTTATTATTATTGCTGGTTTTTTGGCAAAGTCTATTTGACACATAATTTAAAAATCAAATAATTTAGCCTATGTGTTAAATCTGTTGCGAGTGTCATGCAATGGGCATAGCCCGATTTGACTACTGTTTCTTCTATAATAATGTTTAAATCAAATCTTTTGTTAGCGTAGAAAAAATGTTTTTTTGCATGGATCTTAGAGCTAACGGACACTAGTTAGAATGATTACATTCAACATTCTATTTTTATCAATTTTTCACTATAAATCACTAATGTTATGAAACAATAGTTTTCAAAACAAAATAACAAATATTAAAATAACTTATATAAGACAACAGTTAAGACGCGTACGAAGAAAAAGAATAGAAATCATCAGATGCAAATACAGAATGTTTTGATGTAATCGATAACCGATGGATATGTAATTTTGTCACATGCTTTTTTCTGTTCTAGTCGTTCTCTTATTTGAGAAAATTCTGTCACTTCTGAATATTGCCTGTAATCCATACCGAAAAACCATAGATAATCTTGTTTCGAATACTGCGTGACAGTTTCTTCACCTTGCATAACAGCCACATTCAATTCAGGTGAGAGTAGTGTTTGTATCGAAGTTTGACAATCATCATAAAGATTAAAACCACATACGTAGATCACACGTATTAACTTACTTCCACTTACCATTCTCGAACGATTTATGTACAAAAACAAACTGTGACATAATTGAGGAAAATCAATAAAATAATCAGCTAAATTTTTGATAAAAAACTTAATTTTTTTAGGACAAACAGGAAATCTCTTACTTACCATTGTATTCAGCTTTATCAACACTAATCCATTTTTCTACTTTTGCATCACGAATGGCTAATTCACATAAATTAATTCGATTTGTACAGTTAATCCAATCCTTATTCGCTGTTTTATGTTTTACCCAATCGTCATGCGATGGAGATAAAAATCCAGCTAATACGTTAAAATCACGTTCAAGATATCGTCTGGCTTGTATCAAATTTGCAATGTGAATTTTACAAATTGGATTAAATGCGCCACTCGAGAGTAAAACACAACTTTGTTTCCCTTTATCTTCCCGCGAGTAATTGTTTGCTAAATTTTGCAAACTTGTTGTACATTCAGAATGATACAGTTGTTCCATCTAAAATTGAGCAAATCATAAGCAATCAGACAAAATTTTTGCCTGTTGACCTTCCTGTCGTTTCAGATATGCCTTTAATCAAATGTAATCAGAAAACGTGGTTGCTCGAACGAGGCACCAGTTGCCAGTCAACATTTAAGAGAAAAAATTTACAATGATGGACAGTACATTTGTAAAAAATTTGTACGAACTGTTATAGTAAACTATGTATATGCATTAAACTTTTTCTCTTTCTGTTTGATGATTCATTGCGCAATCCTATCGTCTCTTAGAACTTTACAAGCAGAACGGAAACTTGTCTATCGTTGAATAAGAATGACATCGATCAATGATTTTAATATTTATTTTTTGCGCAAATAGATGAAAAATACATACCAGTGCTAATTTCAAGAGCAAAACATTGTAAGGCTCACTGTTGTATAACAAAATATTTATTTATTGAAAATAGTTCGCTCTAGAGTCATACTATTAACAAATAATTAACTCCGTTTCACATGTGAATGAACGTGCGAACAATTTGTCCAGGTAACCTTGTTCTTGATTCATTAAACAGTATAAAATTCGAATTTTTTGCTCGATATTTTGCCAAAATAAACATTTTCCAAGCACAAAATTTTCGTTTAGGTTTTTAGATCATCATTTATTATTTTGTATCAGAAAAACAATGTTCGATGAATACATTGACAACACTGGAATGGAGCAATATTACAGCATTGAGTCCATTAACAACAAGCGAACAGTCATCTATAATATACAAATTTGGTGTATTTCCTGGTATCTTGGCTATATTTGGTCTTGTTATTGTTCCATCACTGTTATGTTGTGCATGGATAACCTATCGATTCTGCAAACGAAAATATGAACAAAAAGATATGAGTATTCGACAAATATTTGTAACATCTCCACCATTAAAATTGTCTATAACTTCAACAATATCCGCTACACGATCAATAGATTCTGCATTATTTTCTTTTCTAAAAAATTAATGTTGACTCAAAACGATAACTAAGATTAAAAATTGAGATCGATGCTTTAGAATGAAGCTTTGCACAATATTATTCTAATGAGAAAGAAAATTTTTGAATGAACTGATAATATTTCGGTTGAGATATCTTGTCTATTGTATACAAAACATTCGTCTATCTTCATTGTCAGATTTAACGTTTTTACTTGATATATATTGTGAACACACACAAACTTTTACTAGTAATATCTGTAATAACAGAATATTCTTTTAACATATCTAAATTCATTCACAGTAACCTATACACTGGTGCTATGAGTAGTTATAAAAGTAGAAAAAATAGAGTTAGCTGAAAATAGTTTATCAGAGAATGATATAATAGGAACAAAACTAGATCAACATATTTCAAGCAAATACGTTGTCGACTAATTGCTAAAAATACAATTTTTTATAATGAATTATTGTTACACCAATGCGGCATATGCTAATCCTCTTCGTTGTTGAGAATGTGAGACAATATGAAAAACAAATTTGAAGACAACATTGAATAGCTCGGTTGTCTGAAACTTTTTAACAAAAGAAATGAAATTATTCTATAGTATTGATTTTGTCACAAAAAATTCGTGTGCAAGATACAAAAACGGCAAAAAAGAGAGATAATAGGTCGTCTGTGAACAGATGTATGTGTATAAGAATTAAACATAGGTTAGCATTACAAATGAAACATTGTGACTTATTAGTAGTATATACGAAGAATGCGATTTATAAGAAATTGTTATATTTACTATGACCTCATTCTGTCTTACTATGTACTTATTCTACCTTTGGTTTTAGTTATTTCTCATAAAACACTAATTATCTAACTACGTACTGTCTTATGAGAAATAACGACACGTACGAGGCAATAGATTAGAACGGAGTTAAAATAGCTTGACATATTGAATATTTATTGCAAACTTTTATAGAAAATTTAATCAACGCCAAATTAGTCAAGTCTGTTAGAAATTTCAAATTTTAATAAAAAGTAGGTGTAGAGATGAGCATATGGCTGCGTAGCCCATATTGTTTGTAATAAGAATCTGCATTGCTTTCAACGATATCAGAGGTTTTCAAAGTTTTCTAAAAAGGCTTCAAAAGTTTTGGTGGGAAGAATTTTTAAAAATCCTTTGAATCCGGTGAATTTTGACTGAATAATGCAACGCCCATGATGTTGGTTAGTGGACTAAACTTTTCTGATCTCCTGAGACGTCAAATAGCTTTTAGTAATGTTGACACCAAAAGTTGTATGACTTTATAATAGAGGCTCCAAACTAGATTCAGTAAACTGATAACATCCTGTCCATAAAGTAATTTTTCTGTCAGCAGGACCTATGAATTAGCATATTTTTCGGTAACGAAGCGTCAGACAAGACTATTTTGTTGTTAAATTGAGTGCAACATATTCATTCATTAATTTTTGTTCTTGATGCCAATATAGACCACATTGTGCAAGCGATCACATAACTTGTCACACTGAAAACAGGGCAATTAGTTACAGAGTAACTAGTACAAAATTAGTTTGATTATCACATAAAACTTTTTTTTACTTAAAAGGTATTCTTGCAAATAGATAACTAATGACTTTTCAATCATTGCTAATATTCCCAAATAGCTAAACAATTCATAAATCAAAGTTAGATGAGAATTAGAAAGAAGTCGTTTTCATTACCTCTCATCCACTGTCTTTTTACTTCTTTAATAGGAAGTTTGACCATGAACTCATTGCTACGCTCGAGAATACTTTTTCATCATGTTTGATGAGAAGGAATGAAACTTGAAATAGAAGGAGTAGAGACTGTAGAAAGATCAAATTGGCAGCAAACAGATGCTTTCTACATGGTTGGAAATAATATTTTTCCAGGGGGGTAGAGCTGAAACTACAGATGATATAAAAATGTATTATATACCAAATTAATGCTCATCTAAAATGGAATTGATGTGTATGACTGAGATTCCGTATGACGA
>CAJNOQ010001825.1:0-28226 GCA_905250885.1 Didymodactylos carnosus | reverse complement strand
CACAAGATTTCATTCTGTTGCATCATGGCAGTCGTGGTGACAACCAAGCTAAAACACATATCATTTTATAGCTAAGGTGTTTATCTGTAGAATGGCATATCTCTCAGCTCTATTGAACATTTCTATGAAAGGCTGTGATTTTTTCAAAATATGGTACTTTTCGCTACTATTAAAATAAAACGCTTATAACTCTTGAAGGATTGAACGAGAGCACGAATGGTTTTCAGATTCGTAATCAGTATCCTTAAATTAGCAAAGTGGGATACATTGCTTTGAAATCCCAGGGAAACACCTGGGAACCTTCCCTCGTAAGTTTCTTTTATTTAGCGCTGAAAACAATTAGGCATTTCAAAAACGGCACCGTATATAGAGTGTTTTCTTAATGTATAAAACAGCCCGAGTAAAACGATCCGTTAATGCGATGTTTACGGAACGGTAACTATATCGTTCTCGTTGACCTGAGAAGCGAATCAGGTAAATTTGTTTGATTTCAAATTATTTCTTATATAATATAATGTATCTTGATTCTCACATTTGTTTATGTATGATAAATCTTCTTCACGGATAATAACGAGTATATGGTGATAAAAACATCAACAGCTCAAAGCACTAAGCACAAATGGTAGATTTCCTTAGATAATCAAGAATGACATACGTTATCGACATTGGCCAAATCAATGTTTTAACTGACTTTGCATAAAACTTTGTTTTACAGAAAAAGCTCTACAAATAAAACACTCATGTGACAGAAATGAGATTTATAATTACTTAATATTTATCTCGAATTAGAATATTAGTGTCTTTATACGAGTTATTCAGATCAAGAAAAAACGGTAAAAAATAAACATTCATGCTGTACAAAATGAAAGTGGAATATTGAGAGTGCGTAACACTAACAAATATTCGTATGAGATTATTTTGTGCTATTTTTCCATACAAACGACTGTTCAAGAATACCCAAATGATTTAGCTAATTGTAAATCTTGATCTAATCGATAACGTGTCAAAGATTTTTTTTGCCGTCTCCGAAGTTTTTTGGCTTCTAAACGAAGTTGACGTTTTTCTTCTAATGACTGTTCATATTTCTGACGTAACCACCTGTAGGAGAAACGATATATAGATATACAGAGCCATGCTTCTCATAGTACAAAACTGAATAAATTATAACACAATCATTACCTGCGGAATGCACGATGTCCAGGTCCTGTTTTTATTGTATCTGCCGACTCATTATCTTCTTCTTCTTCTTCTTGTAATTTTCTCAGTTCATTTTGATTCATTGTTTGTTGTCTCTTTTTTTCCTCCCATTCACGACGAATTTTCTTTCTCTTTTTCTCGTTTTCTTCATCTTCTTTCGACTGTCGAGCCTAAAACCAATAATAGTGTTGAGATGATCAGGTATTGAGTTGAACAAAGTATTTGAATGAATCAATCGAAATATTTACCTTTTCTTCTTCTTCTTTTTTACGACGGTCTTCCTCTAATCGCTTTCTTTCCGAGTCTTTATCTTTTAACCATTGATCAAACGATGCTTTCGCTAGTAAAAGTTCCTTGTCACGTTTCTCTTGTGCCTCAAATAACCTTAAATTAAGTTTTGAACTATCTCATTATAAATACATACCTCACGTTCTAGTCTTAAATCTTCTTTCTGCTGATATTTTTTCTTTTCAATATAATTTCGATTTAATTCGGCAAAATTGACACCGGATGTTGATCTAACAATCAATAAATAAATAAAAGCTTAATGATGGTACGCAAATGACAACGATAGTCATTACTTTTTCAAAGAAATGTCTGTCGATTTCATTGTGCTAGCACTAAAATTTAAAAGAAAATATGAGAAGTCAAGAAGTAATTTATTTTTGTACATTACCTTTTTGGTCTTGAGTCAGGTTTAGATTCAAAATTAATTCGATTTCTAGACGAAGTAACATCGGATGATTTTGGCCTTTTTAATGGTGATAAAGTTGTTGCTTTTTTCGGCTCATTTTCATTAAATGTAATTATTGGTTGTCTCGATTCAAATGAGACTTTTGGTGGCAGGATCTTTCCTTGTATGTCATTATGCGATGTTTGTTGTTTAGCAAGATTTTTTCTCGCAAGATAATCATCCTCATTCTTGAGATCAAATACACCATTGATTGCTACTACCATTGGGTTTGAATTTGAACTTTCATTAGGCAATGTGGTTGTTGCTTTTTTTGCTGATGTGAGATCTCTAACTTTATCGTTTGTGTTTTGATTGTTTGAAGTAACTAGAAAAAAATGGGTTTCAATAGTATCAGATTAACTCAAAAATACAACATCGTTAAGGATACCAGATGATATTGGCATCTCTTCTTGATCGTCTCTTGGGGAAAATCTTTCTAATGGTAATGCACCATGAAACTGCATAGCTTTCAGTTGTTGTAATAAAGTTGGTCCACTTTTCGGTTGTGTAAGATCAAATTCAAATATAATGTAATCATATTTAACATCTGACTGATGACCTCTTTATCGAAAACCTTGCTCCTTCAATGTAATAATTGAATGTTTTTTATCATTCAGTGGGACTGTATACAGGTCACTGTCATTATCCTCTTCATGATCCGTAACATTACGTTTTATCTGCATTCCAGACTCGTCTTCTCTGTCATCATCTTGAATAATATCCACAGCTTTTACAACGGCATCAAATGAAACACGCTGGCGATGATTTAATTCTGCTGGCGTTTGATCGTGTTCAAATTCGGCGTTTGCTTTTTTTAAACGCTCTTTAATTACGACATCATAATCATAATTGTGGTCAATACCAAAGTGAAGGTCATCTACAAGATAAACAAGAGAAATAAGAGTACGAAAAAGAAAATAAACCTTACCATCATCCTCCATGTTTGCATCTATATCATTATATTCATTTCCGAATAGACCGAATTGAAATGGGAGTGGATCTGATTGTGACAAATCTTCGGCCGAATTCGACAACATGTTTTGTTCACGAAGTCCAATATTGGCATATTGATGTTTCAACGCTAATAGATCCGAATCTGAATAGGGAAAAACAACGTCACTTAGTAGAATTCATTCAAAACTGGCATTGTGACTAACCATCGAGATGTTGCCCAGGCCGAGGTAAATTGGATGCACCAAATGATCTTCGCGTTGGAGCATAAGAGTTATCAGAAAATGACGAATAATTATTTCGTAATGATACACGATCGTATGGGAAAAACTGGTTTGGACGCTCAATTATTGCCATCATGCCATCTACATATCAGAAATGATACAAACTATATTCACTTCAAATTGTAGTGTAATTTGTTCAAAAAAATAGGATCAAAATAAAATTAAATTAAGAGCTAAATTCAGAAGTGCATCTATGATGATACTATATACGGAACTTTTTCTAGGACGAACTACTCATTTGCTGTAAGAATAACGTATTAAAAGATCATCCCTGACGATGACGGGCAGGTTTCAGAAAAGTAATTCTATAGAGTCATTACGGGTATCGTTGTTTATAACAACGTGGATATAGCCTCTATTAGTATTTATAATTAAAAAGAGTTGATAGAATTCTGATAGTCATAGAACGTACTTTCGATTACGAAGCAAGAGATGTAGTTTCCATTATACATTCTTTTCCTTATAGAACGATTGTGGCGCCGTCACTGATTTAGTTGAATACTTCTGTAAGCGGAGAAATTGTCTCGAACAAAAGCCATATCTTTCAGTAGTCTCTGATATACGCCCTTCTAGGTATGCACCAGAGCCCGAAACGAATCGGGATTTCCTTATTCGGTTCAATTCGATTCGAGACAACATTTTCAAATCTTGAGTCGGTTCGATTCGATTCCGCTCCATGTCTCAAAACTAAATTCGGTTTGGTTCGGTTCGGGAAGCAGCCGAATCGGACCGAATGGAATGTCGAATCATTCGATTCGTTTCGGGCTATGGTATGTACCGGTTACAACCCATAAATTTCACCTTTTTCTTCAATGAATTGCATGAAAAGTACGCATATTAAAAATTTTCTAATAACTGACTAGGACGATCAGAACGGTACTGCTTGCGGCCCTAATACGTCAGTAAACGATAAAAAAACAGCACCATTACGGCATTAAACGGTGAAATACTGACCGTTAACGGTCCGTATTTGACCGTAAGAGTGTACGCAGCATTACAGTATTATCTCCGTACATACCTCCGTAAAACGACTCATGTCTCACGTAAACTATGCCGGAAGCGTTCGTATACGGTAACCGATACGGACCACCGTAAATACATCGTTTTTTAATCGTTTACTGCCGTTTACAGGCTGTTTTGCCGGACCTGAATGGGTTTTGTAGAGCAAACATTTTTCTACAAAATGAGCTATGGCTGAAGTCTTCATGTTTTCTATTTCTGACGTAATCGCTTTCTGACGAAGAGTCCTAAATCAGTTATAATGACCCGAATCGGGTCATTATAACTGATTTGTGCGGGATGTGTACGTTTATTTTAAAATGCTTCTCTGTGATCATATGACCTGTAATTAAGTAGTGTTTGCTTGTCGCTGATTTTACTGTATGCACGAATTTATCTTTCATAGTGCATAGCGTGTTACATATTTTTTCAGTATCTATCGCATCAAGACTTGCCATAGTTGAAGAGAGACTAGCTGAGAGCGAGTAACTGGACGTCGTTGATTTATTTGTGTTGATGAATGACTACTTTTTTCTTCTCAGTATCATATATCACTTTACTCGATTAGAGGATAGTTGTTCGGTACTGCTGCTGACATTCTGTTGCCATAAATGGTACTCGCTTGTCCATAGTATGATATTTTGAAAACAACTTTTTCTCGTTCTACTGGGGCAATAGTCTGTTTTACAGTGAAATATTGGTTTAGTTTTTATTAATAGCTTTTTGAACAAAATCTTTTCTTAATATTGGTAAATATTTTTCCTCGAAGTTTGTTATAAATAACTCTGCCATTAGAGGTGCGATAGGTGCTCTCATAGAGACTCCAAATATCTGATCATAGACTTTGCCGTTGAAGTAGAAATGAGTGTTCTTGGTGGCAAAAACTAATAGTTTTTTAAAATGCAAATGTTCCATTGATGGTTTTTTATTTGAGGCACACACTTTTGTAAGAATTATTTCGATCGTTTCATGTATTGGAATGTTTGTGTATAGGCGAGTCACATCGAAAGACACCATTTTATTATTAGTTATTAGGTTTCTATTTTAGAGTGTGTTCACAAGGTCAAAACGCTGTTAGAATTTGTTTTTAAATCCGGTAAGATTGTGGTCGATTCCTTACGAATTTTGTAACTAAATGTGCCTATGGTAGATACAACAGGTCGTAAATGTGTACCTTTTTTATGCACTTTTGGTAATCCGTATATGAAACTAGAGCTAGAACTCACAGATCTTGCCTTATTATATTGTTTGGCTAATATGACCTTGGTTATATAGGCTACGTAAAGGTTAGTAAGACTATCTTCTCGAGATATAGTTGGATTAATACAAAGTGGTTGAAACTTGGTTGAAATAGAAATGACTGTTCTTGGTGGCATTGAATTCGAGTTTTTTTAGTTTCATTAATATCTGACGCATAATAAGACCATATTATGCAAAAATGATCATTTTCTAACTCAAAAAAACGAGATGTTCGCCTGTTCTATGAAAAAATCCCCACTGTGGAGAGGTACCCTTAAAGATCAAAGTGTTATTTTACAGTTAAAAACAGAATGAGTATGTGTAGAATACAAGCCTTACTCATTTTTAAATTAAAAGAATTCTTTTAAAGAGAGAACTGATTCAAAGAGAAAAACAAAAGTTTCTAGAAAACCGTTTTGTGGTATCTCTGAAAATCAATTATCAGCGTTGTTCAATTCACGATTTCTCAAAATGCTGTGACTCAAAGCCTGGATGTATTTTCATTTGTTACATCCAAAATACAGCAGAAAAAAAAGAAAAAGTCATGGAACATTTTCTGGTATTCTTCAGTTCTCTTCCTCGCAAAGCTAAGATAGTCGCGTGAAAATAAAATGAAGGGATCAGAAATTGTTGATAGGTTTTGAAAACAGCAACGTGATAATCTTAATATAACGGATGCGGCATAAAGAATGTCACCATTTCTATTTTTTGGATAGCTCGGTTGGATTTCATCGTAGAGAGTTGAGCTTAGTCTCAAACGATTCCTCGTTAAATTGTCGACCAGAATATGTAAAAATCTTCCCTTAAAAGTTTAAATGAGAAAATTCGGACAAATAATACTGAAAAGCTTCAACGTGACTAAGTTTCCCAGAGATTTCTCTGTTTGAAATTATTTTATATGATAGCATAAATATTAATGCGGATACGCAGCAGTAGAATTTTGCGAGTACAATCAAGTGCCCTCTTGCTACCAGTGTACAATAAAGTCAGTTTCGAGCAACTATTCCGACTGAAAAACTGACTTATTGTATTTCAGCCGAAAATGTCTGAAAGTTGGATTATTTTGCTTCTTTTATTAGAATATGAAAAGGGATTTGAAGTCCGACGATTTATGTGATTTGCCATGCATTACTCTTCAACATAAAGCTAAAACAGTTTCAAAGTTGACTTTCTGGTCAACTTATGCACAGTTTTCTGAATGCCCGACAACAGCTGTTCCAAAAGCGTGATTTGGTGCCAAAATCTAAAAAAGGCAACGTTCTTTTACAAGCTAGATTTTCATGGGGAACTTTTTAGTTTACAGGTAAAAGGTAGAGCTTGTTGAGCGCTATAAAATGGCTGATTAGTTTTCTTTATGCCTTGAAGTGCCAACGAATAAAAAGAGAAAAGATGTTTTTTAGACGGGAAACTTAGTCACGTTGAAGCTTTTCAGTATTATTTGTCCGAATTTTCTCATTTAAACTTTTAAGGGAAGATTTTTACATATTCTGGTCGACAATTTAACGAGGAATCGTTGGAGACTAAGCTCAACTCTCTACGATGAAATCCAACCAAGCTATCCGAAAAATAGAAATGGTGATATTCTTTATGCCGTACCCGTTAGATGAACGTATAACATAAGGCATAAGGCTACTGTTCGTTAAGCGCAGAAGCAGCAAAACCAAGTGACACACCAGTTCAATGTCAGCAATGTTTCAAATTTGGACATCCGAGAGAATATTGCAGAGAAATACAGGATATTTGTCGTAAATGTGGCGGAAATCATACAACAAATAATTGTACTGCAAATGGAGCTAAATGTTTAAACTGCTCAGATCAACATGAAGCAAATTCGACATTGTGTCTGAAATACATCGAACAACAGCAAAAAATTCGAAAAATAATTGATGATTATACTAGTGAAATTAAAGTACCAGCACCAATGACAACAATAAATTTTCCATCATTGACAAAAACCTATCACAGTGCACATCAGCATCATCAAGCTGACGAATATTTATAGATGATGGAAACAATGATGGAGAAAATGGCTAATGCAATAAAACAATTGACAACAACTTTGATTGAAGTATTTGCACAACAAAATGTCCTACAAAATCAATCACAAACACCAAATTTATCAGCCACATCATTCTCAACAAATTCATCACCATTGATAGCGCTAAATAACACCTCACCAACAACCACGCATCGACACGTGCACGGCAGAGATCCATAAGCACTTCATCAAAAAATCTAATCAAGAAACATCAACAATATATTCCTGATTCACCACAGCAACTACAACAAGAACAATCACAGTCATTTTCACACTTTCAAGTTCAACAAAATCCAAGACAATTCTATCAACAACAGCAACAGTCGCCGCCAGCATCGCAGCACAACACACAAGGTAGTGGAATAAGACAAAGACGATCAGATCATTCTGCTATAACATATGAAACAACGACAGTGGAGCAGATGAGCCAACAAACAACGACAAATAACGCATTAATATACTAATAATATGAAATATGTACATATCAATATTAATTCAGCCCGACAATATAAAGAAGAATTATTATCATTGTACCCTGAGTGCGATGTCATCTACATGAACGAAACAAGACTCAGCGAAAGTGTTCTTTATGATCTCTTAGGATTTAATGTGTATTGTCATGATCGAGATAATCGAGATGATAGTGTACTGATGGCAATTAGAGAAAATATCAAATGTACAGAAATGTTAAAAAAGACTATTGAAGATAATGAAATAATAGCACTACAGATCCAAATAGCAAACACTAAAAAATTCTTAGTGGCCTCCATCTATGTACCACCAACTAAAAAATTGAGTTTTAAAGCCAGACAACAACCTCTTAACATCAACAAAAACTGCTTAATAATGAATGATATAAATGCGGCCTTGGCGAGGCTAGGATCTCGAAAAACAAATAGAAATGGCCTAAAATTCTTCGAGAAGTGAAATTATTTGCAATTGACAGCCATATGTCAACGTATGAGATGAATTGCCAAAATTCTTTATATTAGAGAACTTTGTGAGAAACTAACAAGAAATGCACTACGACGAGCAAGAGCTAATCAAGAGAATTTACTAGCATCATTATTAGGAGAAATCATAGAGACTTCTATCGCTCAGACAATAATACAGTATACATTAAAACTATGTACTTTGAAAGAATGATGTAAAAATTAGTTATTTTTTTTTCGGGCAAAAGACTACGTGTCAACGCTCTTTTTGTCTCTAGATTTTTAAAATAAAACCGATGATTTCTGTCCTGAATGCAGACTTCGGGTACGCCTCAAAATGTAACCAAGACTAGTCGCTACAACTTAACAGCCGGATTTTTTAATTTTTGTATGTATCTGTTCAAGAGCTTCTTGTAAGAAGTTGAAAAATTAGAGCTAAATTTTAGAAAAAAATATTTTGTCAAAAACGAATCCGAAAATTTTGAAATTCCGATTCTGTTCAGTTGTAGAGCCGATGTTTCGCTTCATTTTAAAATCTTGCCAAGGTGTCTAGTTTTCAAAATGGCCGAGAAGTCTTTGATATATGAACATGTAAAAACAAAACAACATTATTTCGAGAAAAACGCAGAATAAGTTTTAGAACAGTTATTTTCTTTAATTTCGACAGTTTTAAAATCTGTCTAACCGCGAAAAATTATTGTAAAACCAATAAATCATGGTGCAGTTGAAGAAGACAGCTTAGGCTATCCGTAAATAAATCCTAATATCGTTTTTTTGACAGAGAGTCCTTAAAAAAGTAGACTTACCTTCTGCTTAAAGCATTTGTAGTTCTTGTACAGAGATATCACGCCTTAAGCATTGAAATCTTACCTTTGCAAATTAAGTTTCAATCAATAGATAGTTAATGTTGTTCGTTAAGAAAGAATCAATTTAATCATGTACATAGGAGAGAGAAGAAGAAATTTTTTTCACACCAAGTTCGATGGGAGCGAAGAAGAAAATACTGTAAGCCTCACCCAGTTCCATGACGCTCTACCGCTCTGACGTATGGAGCAAGTATAGTACAAGCCTCAACGGTAATTAGCGTCATTATCGTGAATGATTCAATTAATATTTTATTATTATTTTATTATAGCTATATGCAGTAAATGGAACATCATCGTATACAATTTCATTGCCTCAAACATTATCCATTTCTTATTTGCGCGTGTATTCAATTGACGTGATGCAACCCAATGATTTACTCACACTAAAGTCCGGGTGAGCTTTAAATGTAACTGAGACAACGAATTCATCAGGTGTCAGTTTATCGAGTATGTACTGTTATGTGATCTAAAATAAAACTATTTTAACATCATATTCTGCGGTATAGTTGCTTGTAATTCAACATTAATCAATCCATCATTAAGTCAGCGAACAATCTTATTAGCTCCTCATCAACAAACTGGTTTAACGTTTTATGACGATGTGTACGTTTCTGATGAATCAACCACCAGTTAAAGTTGTTTTTAGAATACTGAAAATAGAAATAGAACAATATACGAGTATCCTCGGTGTAAGGTCGCTTTGCCATTAGTGACTTTCTAGATGTAGCAAAGATCAGTTCGGTTCTGTTTGACGCACAGAGGATTGGAGCTCAGCCATTCCGCCTCATTCACAGGATGCTAGAATGGTTCTAGCAACGAACTGGTCCGAGTGATAATGTCCACGGATATACACTCCGTAAAAGTTCAGCGTGAATGCCCCCTACTCAAAGGTTTTTTTGAAATTCAGATAAGAATCTTGTAAGATTCTTATAAGTTTCTGTTACTCTTCGTATCAGTTTCTTGCAAGATTCTGCTCAGTTTCTTATGTAAGAATCGTCTACTAGGGTCAATGCTTCACATACGGCAAACGTAACCTTATAGGTAAAACTCATAATTTAATGAATTAAAAGGCATCAGTCTTTCTCATATTTAATTTACAATCATTTTCAATCATATGATCGAATCAGAATTGCGAAATACAGCGAAGTGAGACTTAATTTACCTGAGCAAATGTTTCTGAAAAGTAAACTCCAAAGCTTATCAAAAATCAGATAGTTCAACAGTATGACCTACGGACTAGGAGGTATTCATTTACGGTAGAAGAACAGCGGGCCGAAATTGCTGTACTTTCTCTAACTTTGTATTAATGTTGAGTTTTTCTTTTCAAGTAGACCTTATTGTGTAATACGATCCCAGTTAACGATGTAAAAACGGTACGTTTACGGCCGGCCCGTTAACGTAGACTTAACGGGACGTTAAGACGCCTTTAACTTGACCGTTTTGAACGGCCTGGGAGAATACGAAATTTTATTTGCATCAAAATTTAGAAAGAAGAAAAATAAACACTAAACAGAACTTTATCATGCGATTTTTCAATCAAATAGAGTGAAACAAAATCAACTAAAAGGAACTGATTTTTATTTACTCATCTTACAAATAAAAGAATTCAGCTGTATCAAGATTCAATGCAACTCGCCCGAGCGTCAAAAATAAATCCTACTAAAAGTATTACTATACCAACCAGAGGTGGGGCAATGGACGAGGGTCCTCAAGAAGACCCGCGATTTTCCACTTCACAGATCCCGCGAGGAAGATTTTTTGAAAGCTTGACGAGTACGAGGTAAGAACTACGTAGACGATGCGAACCTCGCGAAGGACATTTTTTCTTGTGAGCGAAAGATATGTTTATTTTGATCTACTTTTATACTCAAGATGATGGTTCCTCTTGCGAATCAAGATGAAATAATGAATAGCTTATGTTAGCGGAGATTTTCCCGGTTCAGGAGGATCGATGAGGAAGCGCCAGAGAACCTCGACGCTTGTATTGAAGCAAAGAGCAAACAACAAAGTCGTGAGTATATTTGTGATGAAGCTATAGCATCAGGCTAAGATACTGGTGTAACCTGTAAAATTTATTGTTTACCAAGTTCATAACACACCTCTCGGATTCAAGAACTCAGACTCTTGCCACTGCACATAAACGGTTTATTTTTCATGCGTCTGAAACTACTGGGACCCCTCTATATGATATATTGCTTGTTAATGTTGCGTTCATTTTCCCAGGTTCATGATTATGACCGTCGTGTACGGTCGTATCCGTCAAATTACGTCGTCGTAATTGGACGTATACTATAGTGTTTCGTTATATTTTGACGTAAACCCGGCCAACGTATTACGTCAGCCGTTACGACCGGCGTATTTCGTCGTATTTCAACGTAAACGACGTCGTTTACGATGGATGTAATATGTTGGCCGGGTTTACGTCAGAATACGACGAAATACTATAGTATATGATCGTGGAGCTGACCAGGGTTTCAATGGTTCTGCAACTGCTTCGCTTCATACCAACAAAGTTGTATTTTTTGCGATGCGAGAAGAGAGAAAAGAGACAAAAAATATACTTTTATGTTTTTTTTGTCGATACCTACATTAGTAGTTTTTGTGATGGCCGATACTCTATACGAATATTATCCTGTGCTTGTTCAACCATACATGGTGACAATGCTGATTTTTCATATGCATTTTTCACAGATTGCAAATGGATTTGTATGATTGAATAAGCCCAACATAATATTCCTACGAAGAATCGGCTAAAACTACGAATCTAGTAAATCAACGATATGTAACATAAAAACATTTTTTTGTCTCTTTTTCTTTCTCCCCTCATCGCACAAAATTCAATTTTGCTGGTATATAAATATCGATAGCAAGCACACTATAATCATTCATCTTCAATTGTCGCGAATTACCTTTATTCAGACTCGCAAACAATGTTCGAAAATTCCGTGGAGGGACACGAAATCATCCAGCAAATAAGGCATAATAATACAACAAGTCTTAATATTGAATATAAGAATATATCAAATGAAGGGGCCAAAGTAATTGCAGAAGAATTGAAAATAAATTCAAGGTTAACAGATCTGGATATTCGATACAACAATATATCGCAGGAAGGGACCAAAGCAATTGCAGAAGCATTGAAAATAAATTCAACATTAACAAATCTTAAGATTGGAAACAACAGTATATCGGAAGAAGGAGCCAAAGCATTGGCAGAAGCATTGAAAATAAATTCAACATTAACAAGTCTGGATATTCGATACAACAATATATCGGAGGAAGGCGCCAAAGCCATTGCAGAAGCATTAAAAGTAAATTCAACGTTAACAAATCTTAATATTGGAAACAACACTATATCGGAAGAAGGAGCCAAAACATTTGCAGTAGCATTAAAAAAAAATTCAACATTAACAAGTCTTAATATTGGAAGCAACAGTATATCGCAGGAAGGGGTCAAAGCATTTGCAGAAACATTGAAAATAAATTCAACATTAAAAGATCTTAATATTGGAAGCAACAGTATATCGCAAGAAGGGGTCAAAGCATTTGCAGAAGCATTGAAAATAAATTCAACGCTAACAAGCCTTAATATTGAGCACAGCACTATATCGGAAGAAGGAGCCAACGCAATTGCAGAAGCATTGAAAATAAATTCAGCATTAACAAGTCTTAATATTGAAAGCAGCAGTATATCGGAAGAAGGGACCAAAGCAATTGCAGTAGCATTGAAAATAAATTCAACATTAACAAGTCTTAATATTGGATATAGCAGTATATCGGAAGAAGGAGCCGAAGCCATTGCAGAAGCATTGAAAATAAATTCAACATTAACAAGTCTCGATATTGGAATCAAAAGTATATCAAAAGAAGTAGTTCAAGCAATTGCAGAAGCACTGGAAATAAACACAACATTAACACGTCTTTTTATTGATACCAACAGCTATATAGTTTCTGAAGAGGTTGCAGCAGTTGAAAAAATATTGAGCATGAACGCAAGATTAACTAGTACTTACATGACAAGCACACATATAGACGGTAGGCCGGACTGGTGATCACAGACATTCTCCCCGGGTGAGATATGAATGATAAAGTCATTATTGAAATCGATATGAGATTTCCAATAGGGCGTCGGCAGAGCAGTGAAGACATTCGACAAAGATTTTGAAATATTCATAGATAGATGGAAATGTGATTGAAATGTAGTAAATAATATACGTACGCTTTGGCCCCTTCATCTGACATATTCTTATGTTTATTTTGATCTACTTTTATAATCAAGATGAAATAATGAATAGCTTATGTTAGCGGAGATTTTCCCGGTTCAGGAGGATCGATGAGGAAGTGCCAGAGAACCTCGACGCTTGTATTGAAGCAAAGAGCAAACAACAAAGTCGTGAGTATATTTGTGATGAAGTTATTCAGAAACAATATGAAAAACATCATCGTTCTCAGATCAAGTCCTGATTAATCGCCAAAATTGTTTATAAGGTCTTAAAAAAATTGCATTTTCAGATTTTGGCCAAAACTAAAACAATATCTAATTGTAAATACCTTCTTTTACATGTTTTGAACAGAGAAAATATTTTCATATCTAGATCTAAGTGTTTTTAATGTTTCAAATAAGTTTTCTATTCATGAGCTATACCTGAATTAGTATCTGTGTTGAACTCTGGGGGTTGGGGGCGACAATTGTACTTTGTACTTGGACCTAAACAAATACATCAGAAATATTTATCGCTTTTCAAAGTTCTGGTGTGTGTTTTTCTTAGACATCGAATATTGCAGTCTGACGCTTTTCTAGCAAACATATTTTCTTGATTAATTACTTCGAATATCACAGTGATAAGCACTTACAGATATTACAAAGCTCTTGAATGAGTATGATTAGGCAGATGTTGGATCAGCAAACGATTAATTTGCCTTGTCGATTCAATTTTTGTCCGATGATTAGTCGCAGAAGCGTCGGCGAGCTCATGGTAATTCCATAATGGTTTTAAACAGTCAAGCGTTTCACCTATCTTGGATCGGCTCAATCCACAATGATGATTTCCTATTTATTGTCTAGATGGCATCCGGCTTTGAGCAGTGCCGAATAAATTTTAGATGTGCGTTCAAGGGCAAACTTTTTCAGATCGATTTCGGCATATAATGAGTATTTTTTCCGATCGATCAACTACAACTGATATTTACTGTGCATAACTGTTAGATAAATAAATAAACAATAAATCCTCGTTAAATAAATTAATTAAACTAACTGTTAGATATCTCGGATTTGACGTACTGATGTCAAAGGATGAAATACAGCTTTACAGCTCTTCTAGTGGTTCCAAACTGAATGATGACTTACATTATATAATCGAATTTGACTGTTTAACGTGGCCACATACCTAGATGTGGTTTGTGGAGCCACTGTCAGCCGTGATCTGATTTAGCATATCACCTAGTTCAAATTTATTCATAAACCGCCCATCGTGACCATGAATGAAGAAGTCTTTCGCCATGCGACTATTATCTGCTAAATTGCGTTAGTATGCGACAATGAAATATTTTGTTACAGCAAAGCGTGATCATGATATTCGACCTTGAGCAGTTGAAATTTTTTATTAAGTTTTAATTTGTGGTTGCCCAACCATGTATAGCAGCAAACATGGCCTTATTCGTTTGAAACGACTAGTCAACTGTTGATTACACATAAATATTTTGGTATTGTATAGCTGGATAATGATAATGACTTTTTGGGGTGACTTTTCATAATGACTTTGGCGTCGCTGATGCCCTGACATTTCTGGCTAAATTACATCGACGAAAGTACAGAGTCGAAAAATGATTATCTAGCGTATTAAAATTATATTAAAAGTGTGGTTTGTTTCAGACGGGTACAAAAATAGGTCAGTTTAGCGATCTCTTTCTGCACTCATTTAACGGCCTCTATCTTTACTTTGGAGCAGTTTGTGATTATATTTTGTCCTAACGAATATTTTGATATGACTCAAATTCTTGCTCTAGCCGTCTTTCACGGTTTGTAGTTGGAAAATATTTAATCAGCCTCTCTGCTAAATATTCAGCGTTACAGAAAGTGATTACTCGGTTATGGTAGAAGAAAATGATAAAACAAAGGATTTCTTTTCAAATTTCTACCTACTTCGTTACTGCAGCAATAGATGATAGTGGATTCTCATTTTCTCATTTTAAGTTTGTTTGTCACAATATAAAGAAAACAGATTTCTGATATAGGAATTACTTAAAAATTTTTAATAGGAGCTCTCAGAGTGCATTTGGAATTTTTTGACTAACCATAAGCGAATATCCTAGTCGAGACTCCCGACAAAACTCACACGGGACTCCTGTCACAGGGTCCTGCCGGGATTCTGCGGCAGTCAGGTGGGACTTTCAAGAGACTCCTAAGGATTCCTGAGGACTCGCTCGGGACTCTTGTAGGACTTTCGAGTCCTACGGGAGTCCACCAAAAGTCTTCAAAGTCCCACGGGAGTCCCCGGAGAGTCCCATCTGACTCCCGGCAGAACCCCGTGACAGGAGTCCCGTGTGAGTTTTGTCGGAAGTCTAGACTAGGGTAGCATGTAATGTCGGTACCAAGCGAAAAAATTGGGCTGACATCAGTGACTTACACTAATCTATCGTCCAAAAACACTACCAATCTCTAAATTGCAAATAAAAAATCAAGTTATTTCAGATAAAAATTTGATTGTAGATGGGCTTTTCGATTATTATAGAGAACAGTTCCTCCCTAAAGTCCCGGGAATGATGAACAGGAGCTTGAAGACATTAAAACGATAACGGATAACTTTTAAGAGCCAATGAGTAACACTACAGTACTACAGGTAAACAAATTTATAAAAAAACTGAAATTGAAAAAGTCCTCGGGCTTCGATAACATTTCAAATTTTATGTTAAAATCGTTACCCTTCAGTCATCGAGAATATCTCGTTGTATGTTTTAATGAGTGGCTTACTGATAATAAACTTCTTGATGCATGGAAATAGACAAAAATGGTAGTTTTAAATAAATTGAAAGCAGGTATACCCAGTCCTGATCAAACTCGCCCTATCTCATTACTTTCAACGCACTCAAAAATATACGAGAAAATTTTATTAGTACGAATAAAAAGTTGGGTCGACTACAATCATATTTTACCGGTAGAGCAATCTGGATTTAGACAAAAATGTTTACTACAAACAAGGGTTTTATCCACGTATCAAAACATTAATAATAACCTTTGTATGAATATTCCGTCGGTGGCAATGTACGTGGACTATAAAAAAAGCATATGATCGTGTCGTGCATGACATTTTTATTATAAAACTATTTAAGTTAGGTATGCCGTTGAATTTATTGAGAGTGGTTTGGAACTGGCTTAGAGGCCGTAATCGTGAATTGTCATGAGCTAACTACTTCTTGTTTTTCCGTACATAAAATGACGTACGTAATTTACCATTGCTTCTATACAGTGTACATTACCGAAAAAGAGAAAAGGAAAAAGAGAGAGAGATAATCAAGGTATATAGTCTTATGCGATTGTTTGTCCAGAGCCTTTTCGTAGAATGTTTTTTCTGTCCCATACATTTGATCGAATACTGTTGGAGTACACATACAATGGGATCGAACGATCCATGTCATTAAGAGAAGGAAAGCTAGCTCTGATGACTAACGATTGTTTCACTTATAGTTTATAACGACGTTTCTCCCGTAGTACTATTTTAAAATGCTTCTCTGTGATCATATGACCTGTAATTAAGTAGTGTTTGCTTGTCGCTGATTTTACTGTATGCACGAATTTATCTTTCATAGTGCATAGCGTGTTACATATTTTTTCAGTATCTATCGCATCAAGATTTGTCATAGTTGAAGATAGACTAGCTGAGAGCGAGTAACTGGACGTCGTTGATTTATTTGTGTTGATGAATGACTACTTTTTTCATTATTACATACGTTTTTACTACGTTTTATGATTCTGCCGCTCGATATACTTTTTGAAGTTTTGACATTAGTCCAAGCACTGGAAGATAAGCTGGTTGAAAATTCTCTATAGTTTTTTGCTGATCACTCAGATGTCCATCACGTTCTTTTACAAAAACGCCTATACGTCTTTCCGATGTAAAATTCACCACAAATTAAGTCACATATCCTAAATTCACCACGTTTATAAAGTCACATATTCTTAAGGCATTGAAGATCCATTAAATACACCGGGATGCCTTATAAAAGCGGACTATGACTAAAACATGCAAAAAAGGGATGAATAAGTCTATCACAGATTTTTCTTTTTGACTGACCATTTATTGTTGCCGGTAGGCTGTTACAAAAAAAGAAAGGAGAATAACGAGGAAGACGGTAAAATGCATAACAAACCAAATCGAAAAAGAAGAAAACAACACATATATTTAACTCATACAATTAAAAAGCAGTAATAAATAAATTCTTTCTTGCGCATTTTACTCTGTTACCTCATCCACAAAAGTTATCCATGATATTAGCATCTATTTAAGAGCTTGACTCTTTTCAACGAAAAGAAGTGACCTAGATTCTGATCTTTAGTTAGTTTAAAATTATTAGTATTACGGGAGAAACGTCGTTATAAACTATAAGTGAAAGAATCGTTAGTCACCAGAGTTAGCTTTCCTTCTCTTAATGACATGGATCGTTCGATCCCATTGTATGTGTACTCCAACAGTATTCGATCAAATGTATGGGACAGAAAAAACATTCTACGAAAAGGCTCTGGACAAACAATCGCATAAGACTATATACCTTGATTATCTCTCTCTCTTTTTCCTTTTCTCTTTTTCGGTAATGTACACTGTATAGAAGCAATGGTAAATTACATCATTTTATGTACGGAAGAACAAGAAGTAGTTAGCTCATGACAATTCACGATCACAAAAAAGTCGCAATAGTCGCCTGACCGAGCCACTTTTCGTTAAATTTGAACTCGATCGATTTCGTTAGAATTCCTCTTTAAGAGGAAATTTCGAGGAAATTGTTTAGAATTTGAATATGAAATCAGAGATAGGCGAGTACAAAATTTCTGGTAGTCGTACTCGTGCTCAGAATTCCGTGTACTCGCGTATCTCTATGTGAAATTTTTGGTTTAAACGAAAATATAATCGTAGGAATTCCCTGAAAATCAGGAACTGCTGATTGCTTTGGCTTTCTGACGAAAAAGAGAGATGAAGCGGATCATCATACACATAATTCTTTTGCTCATAAACACCCGAACTACAGTACTCGTCTTCAGCAGACCCATATAATTAATCAATATAGTTTACATCACTCATACGCTGATCTCTGGTCCTTGACGCTCCCGAGTAAGACACATTTTTCTCTATCAGAAAAGCATATTTAAACAAAAATAATATCATATTCGGAATCAGCTAATCCAGTTGCAACTAACCATGTATAGTAAAAAAAGTTTTCGGAGAAAAAATTTGCTCTTGGCTAAGAAGATTTTCTCCAAAAACTCTTGAATGAAAACTAATAAAGTCTTCAAACATTTCAACAAGTCCTTCTTTCATCTTTCATGTATTACAAGGTTCGAGTGACAATACACCAAGCAAGCATAATGGTAAGTGTATAATTATTTATATGCTTTTAGCGGACGTGTCTGTTTTTGATATTTCTAGCAGACGTTATTCTATTCTGCTGATTCTTGATACGAATATAATTGTGCACAGGTAAGATGACGTATAATTATTTACGTTGCTTAACTGATAGATTTTCACACACGTACAAGTACATATCTTTTTATTTATCTTGCTGATTGTGTTTAATAGACCATAGTCTTTGCAAAACCATGCTTATCTAGAAAGAAAAAGTATACATGTGATATAATTATTCATTCATAAAGTTAATGACATTTGGTACGTGATCATTTGTTTAGCTTGGTAGAAACACTTGCACAACAGTATAAGTAGAAAAAAGATGTCGATGCATAATTTTATGGTATCTAAAGCAGTTGATATTGTTACCAAATCTGTTATGGATTTGGACAATGAAAAATTAAAGAACCTTACAAAAACTTTAACACAAGAAGCAATTGGGATTTCAAAAGAACTTGAGATGAATGGTCAACATGTGAGTTCTGAAATACTTGCTGCTCGATTAAACGGAATTCTTACACGAATCAAATATGAAATTTTAAATCAGGTTGGTACTAGAGGTATTGTTATATTTTCCTCTACATAATGCATCCACAGCTAGAAGAAAGAAGCCAAGATAGCACTTATAACTGAAGGTGAATAGTAAAATTTATCAGCGCCATTCGAAAGTTTTCAAAACGACCTAATCACAGTTATGAACTCCAATAAATGGTTCTTGAATAATTTACGTCTGTCGTCTGTATTGCAACACCTTTGTAAGCAAAATTTCTTGCTTCTCGCTGAAAACAGGTTTACTCTTTATAATTGTAAAATTTCTGAGATGCTATGCTGCTAAACCAACTAACACCTCGCATATTTTTGTCACTAGGGTCCAGATAACAGTCCAAATGAATTTCCCATTTTTAACGTTTCACATAACCCATCTGCTCCGTATCCAAACCCGATTAATCATTTATATGATAAACGTTACAAAGACGCTTATTCGACATTCATTAAACAACCTTCATCTCGTGAAACGGTCGCTCCTACTACTCCTACTTCTCCCCCTCCTCCTCCACTACCACCTAAAACATTAAAAGATACTTCGACTTCGAACTCCTTAAACACCAATACACCCTCAACTAATTTCCCGTTTATCCCAAATCCAGCATCGCCCTATTCGCAACATCATCAATCGTTCTTTCCTCAACAAGCAATATCCGCCTACAACAATCAACAGCACAACTCATTTATGCCACCAATGCAAAACTACTATCCTTTGCACCAGGCGATGACTCATAATCCATTTGGAACTATGCCATCTCATCACGAAGATACCCAGATTGGCTTCAGTAATTTAAGACGAAGCTCAACTGCCGATGATATTCGACCGAGATCACTTTCCCGTTCAAATAGCAATATTGACAACCGAGAACCGTTCTACGAAAATAAATATCGTAATCATTCAATCGTTGACGATCAAAGATCTGATACGTTGAGCAATCACCAACAAAGAGATCAAAATGAAAAAATTAAAGTGCATGTTTATGATCATAACGAACAACGCTATCCAAAACCAATATTAAAACAAAATGATAACCATGAATATTCGCGAAAAGTTTATATATCACCTGAGTCAAACATGGGTACAGACACATTAAATGATTTAATGGCTGTCGTTGACTCGAGACGAAAAACTGATACACCACTCAACTCCGACCGAGTCATTATCATTGATCGAAATAAACCAAAAGATAAATTAAGATTATTTGAAGTTCGACGAGAATCCCCCAAAACATCCACATACGATAATAAAAACGTCGTACCACCGCCAGTGTTTATGCAACCAACATCATATCAGCAATCATCGATGCAACAGGCACCACCCAAAATGTACACATCGGGTCCAATGTATTACACAAATAGTTTACCGTCATTTCCTACAACAGTGCCCACAGCAGCATTCAATTTTCAAACACCGTTCACAGGCTATTATCCAATGATGTATAGATACTAAACAATGTTTTTTATGTGTCTCTAATTTGGTAACTTATGGATAAAATGTTTATATAAATCTCATGATGATTGTTAAGATTAATGAAACAAATAAAATTGTCTGATAGTCAGATAAGCAATTTTTTTCAATAGAAACTGAGACAAAATCCAAACCGCTTTTGACTATGATGATATTTCATTAGGTGATAAGTCATGTAAATCAAGAAAATACTTGAATTTTTTAATGTTATAATGTTTCGTGACATTTTAAACTAAAATGTTATTGAAAAATTTCTTTTCCCTACTATTAAACTGAAATATTTTTAAAATCTAAACGTTCAACTTTTTTAAAACCGAAATTTCTCAAATTTTTTTATAGTAATAGATACTTTCAAATACCTCATTGAATAGTGCATGAAAAACTGAACAAACCAATGGATTTGCGAGATTTCAAAACGAATGTTACAGAGGTTTTGAATGTTTTATCTGGAAATCGTCAACGATATTCGGCGATTCAAATTAACATTCGTTGACAGTATAACACAGAAACAGTTTTGACATCTGAATAGGTTTTCAGGGGCTTTCAAAGGATTTTCAGGTATTTTTATCTACGAAAAAATTTGTTTCTTGTCTTTTTTTGTATTGTGATAAAGGCGATTATAAGTTTTTGATCCCAAAACCGGATATGTATGAACTTATAGAGGAAGACTTGCTCTATCCAATGATGTATATATTGTCGGATCCTCATATGCACCATCAGAGGAAATTAAAGCTGACCTCTCTTTTGTTAAATTTGTTACTTTACACTGAAAAAACCCTATTTTTACTGTCAAAATATCTTTCTCTTCTATTCAGTACTTGATAAAGTTTTGAAACAGTTAGTCTTGTAGAGTAAAGATTTCTCTACAAAATGAGATGTCTCCCAGCTCTCCATCATCTTTTCTGATAGAGTTAGGATCATTTTGCTGGAAGCCTTTGAAAAAGTCACATTTGTGATGTAACGTCCAAAATGATCACAATTCCATCAGAAAACATGGCAGAGAGCTAGGAGACATCGTATTTTGTAGAGAAATCTTTACTCTACAAGACTGACTGTCTAAGTCTAAAGCTTTTACCGCAATCGGGTGAATTTTTGATGGCCCACCCGGAACAAGCCGGGCCAAGAAAAGTCGAGGCTTGCTCGATCCATCATGCGAATCGGTTGGCCTGACCCGATCTGGATGGTAGTCTTTCCTGGACCGGCCGGCTCGAGCCCGACTCTAAATTCTTTTTAGACTCGGTTCAATTTTGTTATGGCTAAAACACAGTAAAAGCTTTGCTAAAGATTAGTTCAGCAGCAGTATGAGTTAATTAAGAAAACAGAAATAACTTTTTGGCTAGGTAATTTCAAAAACATATGAACAATAGCGAGAGAAAGAAGAGAAGGAAACACAAAACAAGGTTAGGAGAACAGATGTGGATCTTTTTCAAGTGATTTTTGAATTGATCATCCAAATAATACATCTTCTACAATACCAGGATTTAATGATGATCGTCGTTCATTAATTACAAGACCCGCGGCACTAAACTGCCTCTCGACTCCAGCAGACGTTGCTGGAATTGAATATAAATGTCGAGCAAGCTTTGCCAAATATGCATATATTCGAAAGTCTATTGTACAATAAACTCAGTAATGGATAGAATTCCTTTACATGGTGTATTTGTTTCTACTCTTAGTATCAGTCATCCGAAGTGATCAAACTCTTTTTCTCAACAGAATTCACTAGATAATAGTAACATACTGTTACTAGGAAATAGCCAAATTTAACTGAAAATATGAAGAAAACTTTTAAAATTTCTCGGGCCGGGTCGGACCGTAAAAAACGCTGATCCGACCGAGCTAAAAGCTTTTCTCGGACGGTCCGCCCGGCCCGACAAAAAAAGCGAATGGCTCGGCCCGGCCTGGTCCGAGCCGGGTCATCGAGTCGGGTGGATCGACAGGAGCTCTGGTATACACATAGCATGAGGTCAATTTTTTAGTTTTAAAAAAATTCTTTTTCTTTCAGTCGCAATATCAAAAATCAAAATTAGTGAAAAAAAACCACTTTTTTATCAGTGGAGATTATATAGAGAGATGTAAACTCAGTTTTGGAAAATTTTTGATTTCGAGTTTGAAAACTCGAATCTCAACATAATTCTATTCGCTACAAACTATCCAAACATCCATGTGATAATGATCTTTATGTGAGTCATGAATTCGACTTTTTTCGAAAAACACTGCCCTCAAACAAATTATGGCTTCAAATAAGACGTTTTTCGTGAAAAAAGACACATCTGAGACGTTTTGAGATAAAGACACGTAGAATAAGCCGTTTTTGTTTACAGTGTAGGGAAGCAAGCTACGGTAAAAACTGAATCAAAGGATAATTTAGTGCAGCTTCATTCATTCTCAGAACTAAGAATGTCAACTTTATCATTCAATACACATATTATTTTGGTTTTCCTGCTGTAAAACGTATTTTTCGCATCCAAACTATATGATTGGATAGCTCTAATTAAGAGCTGGATAGTGCTACATTACTGTTTGCAGCAACTATAAGCATTTCTATACTGCATTTTCCCTCAATTACTCAGTCCATATAGTCTATCACTTTGAGTGAACCAATGCCTGATCTACATCCATAATGAGTGACTATGAAAAAAGCGAAATTAATTTTTTTTCCATATCCCACAATTAATTCAGTAACAACTAAAAGGTCGGATCGCTCAAGTGTTGGCGCTCAAATGTCGGTCGCTCAAACGTCGGTTAATCGAATTTTTCAGATCTGGTCAGAACTTGTGTTCAAAGAAAATAAATTTTCCGGAAGTATTTTTTATTATAGTAAAAACAAAAAAAAAGACATCCCGGAATATAAAGTAAAAAGAATTCACGTATAAGGTATGCTAAACAGTGGTAAATAGCCACAGTTATGTATCAGAAATGAGCAATTACAAATCCAAACTCAAGAAATCTGTTAACTGACTTGATTTTAGCTCAGAAAGTGAACGAACTTGCCCATTTCTATCTAGAGGTTTCAATGTATTTGCCCCATTTATCAGTTTTTGATATGAAAACATTGATACTGTTATCGTCATCTTATGACCGTTAAATTAATAACACTTGCAATCACTAGATGAGTCACTTTTTTTAGTGTGTGATTAGTATTGAATCATCGGATACATAAGTTTAATAAAAAAATTGTTTTGAATATCAGTTACAGAATATTTAGCACGGACAGTTTCTCATTATCATTAGAATAAACAATAATTTACTTGATCATTTTTCCAGATATTGATAAACTTTCATACATCAATGTTTCGTTATTGTCAAAGTCGCAAATCTGGAAAACATTTTTCTCTATCTATGTACTAATTGGGCCAAAATCATGTTTTCCTCTGTATTTTTATAGCACACAACGTGAATAAGAATTAAGTTATTTCCAAAAACAAAAAAAATTTGGTAACTTAATGGAAAAAGCGAATCGACGTTGAGGAAAAGTATCATTCTGTAACATGAGATGAAATAAATGTGCCAATTGTAAAGCAATAAAAAATTTCGATGCCAGCCTCAAGAGTATAGCAGTGATTAACGATGTTTTCCATCTTTTTGTTGCTACATCTCAAAATAAAAATAAAAAATTCTGCAGAGAAAACATGAACTTTTTATAGAGATAGATTGTGCTTTGATAAGAAAAAGATGTAGAAAAACCGAGAAGTTGGTCAGTCATTATTATTAAAGAATCTAGTTTCCAAATTTTTTATCCAATATTTTCTTGTTATGAAATGAATGGTTGAGTATACAATGATGACGTACAAGGAGGATAACAGTAAAAGTATGCTATCAGCATAAACAACAAACAGAACATGATAAGCAACATTTTCATACAATTATCCACTTCTTAAAATATGAGGGTGACCATTTTTTAAATTACACAATAATAAAAGATAATCAAAACTTGTGATTCTCATCATTCGATAGCTAAGACTTTAAACCACCTTTTGATAATCAAAAAGAATTTGAGAAAGTCTCTCAGAAATCAGTTTTCTAGGGAATCTTTGAGAAACCATTTCATAACTGGAAAAGTTAACGTAGCAATATATTGTTTTCCACTCGTTCTGGTGCTTTTTGAGTGAATTATGCTTTTTTAACCTTAGATGATGACAGTCTGGAAATCCTGATATTCGTAAAATACGGTTTTCATTAAATTTCTGATTTTTTCTTCGAAAATAAACGTTGCCACTAAATTTAGTATGGTCAATTATGTATTTTTCTTGGGCTTTCACAGTTACACCCAGTCACCGAGTATCAATTCTGAGATGCCACACCCAAATCACTGAAAATTGAGGTCTCGCTTTACTCCCATTTTTAAGAGGATACCTTAGGTCACTTACTCATGAAAAAAAAACATATCGTAATGTTAACATTTCCAGTTATGAAATGGTTTCTCAAAGATTCCCTAGAAAACCGATTTTTGAGAGATTTTCTTAAATTCTTTTTGATTATCAAAAGGTACTTTAAAGTCTTAGTTATCAAATAATGAGAACCACAAGCTTTGATTATCTTTTATTATTGTGTAATTTAAAAATGGTCACCCGCATTCTTTTAAAAGATGGATAATAGCGATTGTACTTCCACTGAATTTAACATCTTAAACACAATAGGGCATCGTGTCAGATGAGTTTCCTATATGATGCTATGAGGTAGACCGAAAATTTTGTCTCATTTGCATCTCATGCCGTAATACGGAACAACTTTGTACACAAGATGTACATATAACGGAGAGATATGATTATCTACAACCAATACTTACGTATGAATAAGTTATTCGACTAGACAGCTATTGGTACAAAAAAAATGCGTCATTTTTTTTTTTAGATGAAAAACAAAATTAATAATAAATAAAACAAAAAGTCACATGATCAATAGACTTATGATATTCGAAACCAAGTTATGTATTTAATAAATAGTGACATCCTAATTTGTGGGAGAACGTCCTTACATTTTATATTCTCAAAAACATCAATAATTAGGTTGATAAATTAGAATTTAATAATACAAAGATGTGGGATGAGTGTTAAAAATAGAGTGCATGGCGGTTATGTGTCACAACGTCCCATAAAAGCCTGAATTCAGACAAAAAATCCTAAAGCTATATTTCACTAAATCCCCTTCCGAGACAGTGACATCATCATCTTTCAAATATTTTTAAATTAGATTCTTTTGATTTTCAACAATCCAGATTTCAGAAAGTCTTTTTTAAGATTTTTAATAAACGAGATAAAAAACCTTTTTAACGATAAAATGATATAAAATTCACACCTTTCATATTCGATTAGCTCGAGTGTTTACCTAGATATAAGACTATCTTGACATTTCTAACTCGTGATTTGAAAAAGATTTTTTTTGTAATACCTTCAGGGGATACTTTGTTTGCCTCTTGTTTTCTCAAATTTCACGAACAGTTATAGGTAGAGAACCGGAAATTATTTTGCGAACTTCATTTGATGTTCGATATGTTTACTGGAATTTTTTTGTTAAAAATCGGATATAAAATAAAAGAAGTTTTTCTCGCTGTAGCGGTCCCTCTTGAGATTTATCACTTTTATCCTTTTATATTCAGTCTTTTTCAATCTTTGATTGCTTCACTTTGAACAACAACCTATTGAAATATTAGCTAGTACAGACTATCGAATGAAATACTAAAATAAAAGCGGGAATAACTGTTATTCTCAACATATTAAAAGTTTAGTTTGACATCATAAGTTAATACAAAAACGCTATATTTTTACGTGCAATAAATATTTGATGACAGGAAACCTCTTTTTGTATTGTTGAATACCATATATAAGTGAGTTTCATGGGTTTTGTTTGCCATTCATTAATGTTAGTGTAGAAAATCATGTCTATTTTCTTTTAATTCTTTTTACTCTCGACTCCTATTATAGAAAATCGTGCTCACTCCTAAAAAGAAAGATATTAGATGGCGATGCATAAGTTTTCCCAAATAAACTCTTTCCATTTTTATCTAGTCTATGTTTTTCTTCCGGTTTTTTTTCCATTGTTGAGAAAGAATTAAACCGGTTGTAATTATTAGAAATAGCTTCTCTGTACTTGTTCTCGAATCTCACATCCAAATATAGATAAAAAATTAAAAACAAAAAATTTTGTCGACAGGAAAAACAGAAGAAAAAGAAGAAAAAACTCGGGAGTTCATAATGAACATTTTCTTTTTCTCTCTTCAAAAACATATCGTTGCCCTCAAGACTATATTTATAGGTTTATTTCAACGATCAACCAAAAAAATATTGGTTTTTCTGTCGAACATTTAATTGTTATAGTAAAAAAGGATAAAAAGAGCAGCAACAAATGTTCACGTCCATATGCTAGAGAGAGAGCTCTGATTTTTGTTTTTTCTACTAAAAGTATAAGAACACCATGTAGATTAGAAAATTGTCGCCGATGTTTTGAGAAACCTTTTTATTCATATTCACTAATAGTGGAAAAGAGAAAAGAAATAAAATATATAATAGTGGTATGTAAAATTTATATACGAAAATTTAAAGAATAGATAGAGATAAAACGTTCTAGCAAGTCGATACTCATAAAAAACATCAGAAAACAACATTGTAGAGAAAGAAAACATTAGATAGGAAAAGTAAAGAATAGCTACGGTTCATAAAAGTGTAAAACAAGACTACTAATTGAAGAAAAAAGAATAATAATAATAATTATACGATAGAAAAGAAAAAATGAACAACAAGTTCTCATGTTTTTTAGACGACATCTAGAAGAGAGAAAGAAAATATAACATTGTTTTGAAATCATGCTCATTAAAGAAAATATGTCATTGTATTCATAATCTTGATCATACGTTGGGATAATCTTTAAACTACCAGTAAAAAATGGAAATTGTGAAAGAAAATATCTCAATAACAATGCCAAGTGAAAATGCCGATTTAAGATGTATAGTTTTACAACAAAGTTTTACCGGTAATAGACAATTGAAAGTAACTTCGATACCAAAGTTATTACCACCAGCTGAGAATGAAGTACTCATTAACGTCAAAGCATGGTAAGCTTTACTGAACTTCTAAAGATTTTTTTCTCTTATGATCTTTTTTCCATTTGTTTAGCGGAGTAAATTTTCTTGATGTCCTAGCCCGATACGGTGTATATGAAGATACATCAAAACCGCCATTTGTGCCAGGTTAGTATAAGTTTAACGAAATCTAGTGAGTACAATTGGAGCTTTAAGACATAATATTTAGGATAATTAACAATAATGGGATTATATTTAGTAATTTTACAACCGCCTTCTTAGTTACTAGAGACTCAGACAGAATTCATTTCTGAAAGAATCAAAGAAGATACCACGACCGG
>CAJNOQ010001824.1:0-28226 GCA_905250885.1 Didymodactylos carnosus | reverse complement strand
TTTATTATCTCTTTTGGAATACTAAGATTTGTTGTCTCAATTTAAACGTCAGAGTTTATTATCTCTTTTAAAACTGCATTTTATTATCTCTTTTGGGTACGCTCAGTTTATTGTCTCATATGGGGGTGAGCCAAAATTTTGGCGTAACTAATAATTTTCCCTTACCATTAACACTAAACTATAAATGTTTTGCTAATGTGTGTCATTAGCTGTTTTCGGTGGTTTGTCCAGAATTAAAGAAAGACACTTGAACAGACTTGTGTACGTTTTGTTTGAACTGTTAAAAACGCAGTCGCTAAATTGCGTATTCTACACATATTTTAGCAAAGTGCAACTGGCAGCATCAATTTTTAATGGCTTCAAGCGATTTAAGCATAAACAATACAAAATACGTAAAAACATTTCATTCAAACCGATAAGTAAATGGTTGGCATATAATAAGATTTTTTCTACACTCTGTGTTTGATTACGTGCGCAGCTGAATTTGATTCGCATAATACGTAAATAATAACTGTGTTTTTTAAAAATGAAAATCGAATATGTAACATTTGTTGACTGGTAAATTTATTTTAATCGAGAAGAATTAAGTGAGGGTATTAAAGGGCAGATGTCTGTTCCCTATCTCATGATTAGGGAGACAGACTTCTCCTCCTTGTAACGGTCACCATACCGTTACCAATACCTTTGCAGTCGAAGTTACTATCATCATGAATCTACTATTGAAATAATTAAACATCAGAAAACTTATCTACCAATTTCAGCTGGGGGCAGTACGATTTTACTATTCTATTTCAACATTACAGTAATTTAAAATCGAATTATATTGAACTGTTGCTGTCGAAGCAATCAAGTTGATCTATTAATTCAATTAATTGCAGAAAATCAGTTTTGTCATATTTATGTCGGCAGACATTTAGCATTTATACTGGGAATTTTGTTTTTTCTTTACGACCTCTTTTTGCGAAAAGAGAACGCCATCATCCAACAAACTACTAGTAGAGAAGTTTTGAAAAAGAGACCGTGTTCTACGGAAACTGAAAATTGATCATTGCACGTTCTTTACTTAATTAAAGGTCCAAACTCGGCGGTATAAGCTCCGTAAGTGGACAAAAAATGGCTGTTGGACATAGATTGTTATTTTTTGTCCGGTGTCATTTAGTCAGAGTCTTTCTTTTTCAAATTTCATTCATTGTTCTTTTATCTTATAATTTGTCTTTTTGTTTAAACATGTCTTTTTCTAAAATAAAACTCTTCTCATCTTTTTAAAAAGAGAAATGACAAAATAAAATAAAACAAAATTAACTTGAATATACTTAAGTTAACTTGCTGGAGGTTAGTGAAACTTTTGCGGAAGTTGGGACGTCTCCTAAACGATGCTCACATTCCCTACTTCCAAAACTTTTAGACTGGACGAGCTAGTTTGGTGACTTTCTGTTTAATTTTTTATATGTAATAGAAGGAGGGACGTTATCGAAGCGCTACAGTAAGAGGACTTCTTTACTTGCTTTTGTCTATCATAATCAGAAAACAATCTGTATAATGATAATGAAATATTCAAACATTTGTTCCCTTTTTTGTATCAAATGCAGGTCAGAAGCCTATCTTTAAAACATTTTTGAACAGTACACACACCAAGAGTATAGCACAGTGACTCCATTATACCAAAAACTTAGATCACTTTTAACTGTCCGTCGTCGTATATTTAGAAAATTAAAACTTTGGAGTCAACGCATTTTTTACTTTAAACGTCAGATAGTGATGAAGCATATCCCGATAGGGATATTATAACCCAATCGGAGTGTATCTTTTTTGATATCCCGATCGAGCTATCTGCTTTTTATGTCGACAGACATGATGTGTTTCTGCTGGAATTTTTGTTTTTTTATTTTCTTCGTTCTTTCTTTCGTCCCTTTTTAGGCAAAATGTGCACCTCGTAATCTAGAGAACTATGAAAGCTAGATAAGCTCTGGAAAAGGTTAGATATTCTCTCGACATTGGCGATTGATCAATGCATATTCTTTTTTCAAAACTAAGTCCATATTCGACGCCATAGATTTTGGGCTTCGAAACGTTTCGTGTATTTATAAGAGTTGATTGTCCGGCGCCCTTTGTGCTTGAGACGAAATGTCAAATATATGTATCTGTATTGATTTGATTTACTCAATATATATACTCATATGTTGTGGCCAAACTTAGAATTCGGCCAGATTCCGAATTTGGCCGATCAAAACTGGAATTTTAACTCTGACTGGCCAAATTCGGGATCTGGCCGAATTCTAAGTTTGGCCGTAACATATATATATATATATATATATATTGACTAAATCAAAGCCAAAATGCAGTGCTCACAGCTTACTGGTAGGATCTGCTTGGAGCGGTAGGTTCAGTCAGAGACAGAGTCTGTCGACATCGCAACTTGTGCGCAGCGCAATTGCATTCTGCCTACATTATGTGTTTTTTTATGTAATTTTATTATTTTTTTTTAGTCACTTTTTTTACAAAATGTGTATCGGGTGCTTCCACACAAGTCCGCCCACTTTATACAGAGCATCTTGCGGCGAAAACTTCACTTTGCCCATCGTGTAGAGCATCAAAAATAACTTAAAAGCCTCGCTTACGCTTTTTTGAAAAAACGTGTGGAAAGTGGTTTTCTAGACATCTCAAGTTTTTGGTGAGGGTGAAACCGAAGTCGGTGAAAATGAACGAAACATTGCATAATTATACATCAATTTGTAGCTCTTGACGAGTTGATTCTAATGGTAAAGGAATTTGGTGTTGATCTAACTTTACATTCGAATGATACTGCATTTACTTGAAAAAGTCCTGAAGTTTGACGTCGATTTTCTCCTAAACGCTCCGAAAATTTTTCGAGATTTTTCACGATAGAAACTACTTAGTAGGATCTATAACTTTGCCCATACAACTATCCTCAACACTTTCCATTTTTCACCCTCTTAGAAAACTGCGGTACGGAAACACAAAGAAGCCTCAGAAAACATTGAAGTTTTAATGCTGCTAAAGAATCCTTAACTAACAGGTTTTTTCCAACTTAGTCATATCATTTAACTACTGCGCAATTATGTATTACCTGATCTGATGTTGCTCATGGGATGCAGTGTCATATCATCAATGATTTTTAATGCAAGGGGATTTTTGATTCGTGATCTTTATGCCGAACAATTTCAGATATTCGAGTGTGAAATAAACCAAGTAGTTTATAATCCCACAATTGGGGAAGAGATTCGAAGTTTTATATGCATCAGTGATTGTTGATAAATATTTGATAGTGAAATCAAAAGATTGATAACAAATCTTTTCAAATTGGACAACAATTCAAGTTGGAGATGCCTGCGGTTCATAATAGATATCATTGTTGAAATATTCTAAAAAACTACAAGATAACTTTCTTGTCTCTCTAGACTTGCAGCTATTGTAATTGTTGGGAGTTAATAAAAGAATATTCACATATATTGACATATCTAACATATTGATAGGGCTATTTGTTGCAGCTGTTTATCTTGGTGTGTTGTTTACATTAGGTTCGCTACCCGTTATAGGTTTTGAATCCATAAGTACCTATGTTTGTGAATCGAGAAACTTGGCTACCTATAATCAATCGATGTGTTTAGTATTAAATTGTTCAGTTCAAACAAGTGAAATTTGAAGTGATACATGTTATTATCCAAAATATAAAATCACATATCCACACCTGTCGGCTCATTTAACAGCGTTTATTCTCAGTGAGAAATACGACAAATACAACGAGGGTAAAAGAAATTGTCAGAAATACAAAGTAAGTGTTAGATAACAAAGTCGGAAAAATACTCATTTGCTTCTTCTTCTATAGAAGGCTACTAAGTACACATGTTACTACGATCGAAATCGTGTGACGAAAGTTCAGTGAAATGAACCTAATCCAAAACCAGCACTAATTTACGTGGTGGTTGGTGTAACGATGTCTGCATTGGATTGTCTGATTATTGTGTGTTTATGCAGAAAACAGAAAAATGTTACCGCAGCTAGACACCAGCTGGAAATAATCAAGAATGTCCAAACGACCGATATTTTCTTAGGCGTGGTAATCTGGAACATGAATTATCCATCACGCTGAGTCTTGTGGCAATGTTTTTTTTCAAAAAGAATTCAAAAACCTGGTGAAAACCTATATTATGTGGATTCGCACTTGCATGGAAATTTCCCATTCTTTTTATTATCTCGTATACAAGCTTATGCGCAGATTTCAAAGACAAAGAAGCATTCTGATGAAAAATTTTCGCTGACAAAGTTGTTCAGGATAATCCTCTCCATATGCTGAGTGGAGCACTTTTTTCATTTTAGTGAGAAAATTTTGAAATAAATTACAAATAATAAACTTTGAGCTTTAAATTAACTTAAAATTTATGTAAATTGCATTTATTTCAAAATTCTTTTTAAATGAAAACAGTGCTCTACTTAGCATATGGAGAGGATTATCCTGAACAACTTTGTCACTTAATGTACTCTGTTGAACTGCGCAACAATAAGAGTTCCAGCTTTAATTTTGAATTTTTTAGATGGAGGATCAAAATCGTATGAAATTCATAAAAATTTCTTTTCTCAGCAACTATAACTCTGTTCATTGAAAGCACTTCAGGATACATACAGCTTGATGCGCTCTACAAAGTTATGAAAAAGAACGGGATGATTACCCCTCTTAAGGTAGATACAGCATAAAATTGCACATCTTTTGATTAAAACGCGTTATTAAAAGCTGTACATATACTGATGTAAATAACATAAGACAAGAAATTCAAATTTGCTAGAACAGTTTTTCAAATGACAGATTTTCACACTACTGGCGTCACCCAAATCAACCAAAATCAAATGCACTATTTTGTTCAGGTTTGAATTCTCTACCTTTTGAATAAAGAATAAAAGTTTTTACAGAGAGTAGAAGTAGCTCAAAAACTGTGTTACAAAAGTGGCTACTTATTTCTAGTCTATCCATTATAAGACAAGATTCTAAATTTTTTCTCTTGAATTAGGTAAATCTCACGATTTTTGACTGATATCACAATAAAAGATTTGTTTGCAAAACTCTTGAAACCTTGCGTTCTGTTTCAGTTGTGCCAAAATATAGAACGCGTACAAAACCCCTGGGTCCGGCAAAACAAAACGATGAATCACCTGTGAACATTGGGCAGCCTACTAATCAGTAGTACAGAGAAACATAAACTATACTGGGTTACCGATTGGAACGAAACCAAACGTGTTAATATTCCTAAACGACAAGAAAAAGCGTATCCTCGTTTTGAATGAGTAGTCAAGAAAGCCGGAATTGGCAGAGAACGAAAAAAGGTCAACTTTATTGTCGTTTCTTAACAGCACTTTTCAAATAAAATAGCTTTTTATTTCAAAAAAGTAAAAAAGAGCTATTGCTCATGTTTCCAATGTTTTTGCTCTGTCTGTTGCACTCGTAACTGCTTCCATCAATGCTGCCCGAAATCCAGCTTTTTCAAGAATTTCTAAACCATAAATTGTAGTTCCACCTGTAAACTGATGAAAAATGAAAGTACGTTTAAAGAAAATGAGCCTATCGCCTAACCTGGACTAGCAACAATATCTTTTAATTGAGTTGGATGTATCTGTTTTTCTAACAACATTTTCGCTGTACCATACATTGTTTTAGTTGCCAATGTTAATGCTAATGTACGGGAAAGACCGGCCTTGACAGCACCATCAGCCAGCGCATCAATAATAACTGAAAACTATTGAGTGACAGACAAAAGATACAATTGCAAATTTAAGTCCAAGAGAGATGACGTACATAGGCTGGTCCACTCCCACTTAATCCAGTAACAACGTTTAATAAACTTTCGTCCACTTCGCCCTCACAAGTACCAATTGCCGAAAACATTTCATGCACGGTATCAATATCAGCTACAAATAAATAGAATCGATAATAATCAACACCAGAAATATGTAACTGTACATACTTTTTGTCGCATGTGTACCGCGTGTATAAACACTACAACTGGCGTTTACCATACATGTCACATTTGGCATTACGCGAACAACACGACACTTTGGTTTCAGTTGCTAAAACATCAATCACTCTGATTGAACATTCAATACATTTACACTATTGCATACCTGTTCAATAGTTGCTGTTCGAATTCCAGCTGCAATTGATACCAACAAATGTGTGTGTGGTTCATACGTAGAGTAAATATTTTTCAAAACATTTTCTACATCTTTTGGTTTAACAGCCAATACGAGTATATCGGACTCTGATACAACTTCCTTGTTCTTATGTGTTGTACGTATACCAGTTTCTTTCTAAATAAAAAGTTTCAACTTTTAAGATGTACGTGTACATAAACTAAAACAATAATAACCTTCAACATATTTAGTTGATTTGTATCCAAATCACTTGCAATTAAGTTTTTAGATGAAACAGTTTTACTATCAATAAGACTTCGAATAATCGCTTGAGCCATACGACCAGCACCCAAAAGTCCAATTCGAACATTTTGAACTAAAAGTCAATAACACAAAACTCGATCTTACTGATAAAGCAACTATCCATGATCTCTATTTTGAAAAGTAGTAATAACTCAAAACATTTGATCATATCACATGCTTCAGTTTTTGTCAAACTTAATCATAATATAGTTTTACAACAAATGAAGTTTAATACGGATTATATAATTATATAATAGGATAGTTTATAATTTTTTTAAACATCCTTTATGGGAAGAGTAAAAAATGAGGTAGTTTAACCCTCCTCAAAATAGTAGGTCATCCTCAAAAGAACGTCAGTCTAGAGTAGAATTTTCTGAAAAATGCCTGATATGGGTAGGACAAATTCTCAACCCAAAAAAGTGCGATGGGCGAAACTATCAGAAGGTCATAGTTTGATATTTAGGCAGAGGAGAGTAAGAACTGGTACAATACTAAAACAAGGATAGTTGTTACTGCTATTTCTACGAGCATGCGACTTTGTTTATTCTCTAATGGAACCAAAACATGATTCATTTTCTAAAAGAAAAGAAACTTACGTTTACTCGCCATATGTATTATACTGACTTGAGTACAGACAGAAAAGAGAAATAGTGTCGATATCTGAATATAATATACAATGAGTATTGTATGTTTTCTGTGCACGGAGGAGCTTCTCTTTGACTGATATAACATACTTGTCAGTTATATACGGGTATTAAAAATCAGAAGATAACGCTCGCCATGTTTATCAATCATAATTATTTTTGAAAGCAAACACAGAAGATAGTTTCTTTGAACATATCTTAATGTTAAATTATTAGATATTAAAATAAACAACAACCGATGACTAACGATTTTTATTGTCTGTTTTAACTCTGCGTTTGTCTAGCGTTCAGCTCACAGCACTGAGTGAACAATAGTAAAAAGATGGGTAACCATCTTCGATGGTTGAGATATCGAGCTAGCCGTCATTAGAATCCTGTAGGGCAAACTTTTTTGTTGCTACGAGTCTCTGTGATCCATGAAAGAAAGTATGAGCACTGTTACAACATGCACATCATTACCATGAATGAACTCATTTTATTGACGACAAGCAAGAAAATACGGATGATAGTAACGCTACTGATCATCAAATGAACACTCATGCAGATAATGAGAAAACGTAATATCGACAAGAGAATATTACGTGCTGAAATGTAGCCGAATAATGTATGTTTTGCTTCATAATAACAGACTATGATGAAAATGGACAAGTATTGCAACTGATTACAACACTAATCGCAAGATGAGCTAGGTTTTCTTCTTTTATCTCGTTTTTTTCTTGACGAACACTTGTACAAGTTTTACCCATCAATAACGGATTCAAAGAAATAAAGGAAATGTGGCTTTACCTTCAGAGAAAACGTTTTGATTCATTCAAACACTTCAGCTGAAAGCAAAACATTTATCTGTTTCGAAAATAGTAATAAACAGCGTTTTCAATATAGTTTTGGCAAGGGTGGGCGGGAGTTTGATTGAACAACTCCAAAAAAATTTCATTTATACTCCATTTTATACATGGTTTTCCATCAATTGAATAAAATATTTCGCTTGCATAAAATTATTGAGGCCAGAATGGCTGCATTTATTTGTCGGGGTTTAACCTGAAACAATTATTTCATTCGATTTCAGAACTTGCCGTTCTCAATTAAATCACATAGCCATCTTGGTAGTAGCGTAGCTAATGAGGCCGATTCATTATGAACTTTTCTAGCAACACACTATTTATGGCATTTTCTATCGAACAGAAATAGAACAGTTTCATATTCTATATTTCTGAGGTATAGAAACGAATGAAGACGATGTCATCGACGTCGAAATGTAACAAATAAAAATAAATTTATTATCAAAAACAGGAAGGATCAATATATTAATAAATATCTATGAATAAGAAGAAAATACTTCAAACTAGTAGGGTTCTTTAAAATCATTTGCGGTCTTTTTCAAAACTGGATTGTCAGATTAGTCCATCTATCAACAACATGATCATCTGGAAGAACAAATCTAACTCAACAGCTTGATTCCCACAGTCAAGTTAGATACAAGAAATTCATCGTTCTTCTTTCAAACACGACAGACTGGTATAATGAATGAAAACACGCTAGATAGTAGAACATACCGATCACTAAACATAAAACACAGGCACAGGAATTCCCGTATCGGTCTACATCTCCATCACAAACGGGTAGCAGAAAAATATGTTAATAAAATAGAATACATATCTTGCAGTGTTGCGATCATATATTCTAAAAAGAGCACTGAAAGTGTATGAGAAAAATGTATGATGAATTCCATTTTGATTAAATATAAAAGCACAATAAACAACATTGACTATTCAGTACTTGTAACTGCTGAAAATTGTAGAAAAATAACTAATAAGCATGTGAAAAACGGTTAATATAAGAAACACTAGTGGATCTAGAAAACCTTCTAGATGCAGGGAAAAGTCATCAAAATAAATTTTCTTTTACTGGAGAAAATGGGAGATTTTTCTTTCATATTGGGTTCCACCTGCATCCATCCAAGTTTGCCATTGAAAGAAAATGAAGCAATATTCAATGGACACCTCTTTTTCTACGAGATATTGACATAGGTTGAGATGAGAGAAGCGAATCAAAATGTGCCTGCTTTCTTGGCCATCGAAGTCGTCGTCTGTAAGTTGGCCTATAAAAGAATGTTCGAGATAGAAAAGCTGGAAAGGGTGTGTGAATATGAAAATGATTGTCACTGTTGTGATGGATATCTATAACTTCTGTCGTAGGATGAGAGAAGTGATTTTGGTCTAAGTACAGATCCGGTAAATGGTGGTGAAAATGATTGTCGATACTATGGTGATGAATATCAGCCATATCCACACTATCATCATGTTGCAAAGCATAATGATGATGTGTTGACGGAGAAATGTCAGGATCTGAAGAAACAGATAAATCTCATTTTAAATACTTTCTTTTCGAAAAAATAATTAAACTTACGTCCATTACTACTGATGTGAACTTCTATCCAATGATACGCGACACCATACATATTACGACCAAAACACAGATAATGACCTGACTGTGACATTTGAACCTACGACAATGAATCAAAAATTGAAAATAATATTGGTGAAACTTTTTGTAGCTTAGTATTTGTCTTGTTTACATTTAGTAACTGCAAAATTTTATCGGATATCAAATATTGCTCATCCATCGTTGGGTGATATGATCTGAAATACCAGGTGTAATTTGGTGTGGGATATCCTTCAACATTACATGTCGTTGTCCAACTTTGGCCTTGGCGCAGTTCAATTGGGTAAGAAAATGCAAAATCAGGAAGAACCCTGTAAGGTGGACCTAAAACAACCAAACGCAAAAAATTGTGCATCATTTTTTTTAAACGGAGTTGATGCCAAGTAGACAAAAGTCATCATATCTCAACCTTTTCTGACACTAGGTAATGTTTTTATTCAAAATAAATGCCATGTATGTAAAGAGCATAAAAAGTTGAGTGAATCTAATCATATATATTTTATCTCTTTCTACTATCCGTTTCAAAAACAGTGCCCGTGGCTATTTCTTGAATAACTTTTGTCAGAAAACAGATAGAAACCTACGGTTTACAGCATTGTATAGCCAGGACTTTAAGACATGTTTTTGTAAGCAAAAACTAGTTTTGAAAAAATTTCAAAGGTCGGTTTTTCATCCGATCTTTGGAAAACCGACTCGGTTCAAAGATATTAAAGGAAGACAGTAATTAAAGTAGCAATCTATTGATCATTTTACATAGGTAAATAGTCCGAAGTGCCTTCCATTCCCTGTAACATATATATACGTGCATATATTTTGCTGAAGTTATCTGAGGCATGTTCCTTACCTGTCTGATCGCTTTCTATGTTTCTCAACTGAGACATCTTTTCTCACCTGCCACATATAACGTCAAGTTCCACACTTTTGTTGATACTGAACTGGTTGCAAAACATGAATAGTTGCCAGTATGCATCCAATTTACCCGATTTATTTGCAATATATCATTGTTAAGTGAATATGAATAACCTTGTTTACTATGAAATATGATGTTTATTTCAGGCGGTGGATATCCTTGTACATCGCATATACGAGTAAAATTATAATAATTATTTGGTAAGTAGACGGATGATATCCACTGTGAAACTAATATGAGACTATCTAAAATACTAAACGAAGATACTATGTACAAAGAAGGTAATACAATCACTAATCGGAAATACCTTGAGGTAACAACATTCGAGTGAGACCAACAAGTAATACCATATCTTCGTCTACTATACCGTGAATGTTTGTCGCACGACAACGATAAACACCTTCATGTATATTACGAACCTGAGAAGGAAAGTTACCACTTAGAAGAAACTCGATCCAGGAATGGATGCAATAACACTTACATAGGCAATATCCAATATCTCATAATGAACGGGTAAAAAGTCATGAAATCGACTTTTATGCATCCAGTAGATAAATGGTTGTGGATTTCCAAATGCACGACAAGGAATGTGTAAACGAGAACCTTTTTGAGCGTACACATGGGTAGGTACATGCTGTTGAAACCAAGGAGCGCCTCAATGATAAATCTTTATGTTTCATGAATCTATCAGGAGAGAAAAATGGTTTTTGCTTACTTTGTACATTCAATCTAAACGTCCAATTTTTTGACTTTAAGTAATTAAATCCATGGCATACGTAATATCCGCTATCTTCTAGCAGAGCATATGTAATGTTGACATGAACACTTTGCATATACATTTTACCATTTACATTATGAAATGACACGTAGATGGTGGGCTTTGGTTGACCATTCACTATACAAACACGATAAAAGTTATCCCCTTCCACTATATCAAATGAGCCTTCCCAATCACTTATCAATTGTGGTTCAGCTAGAATGAGAACAGGATAAAAAATATATCAGTTTAAACAGAGTATTAGCATTGTATATCTCTACTTACTGAATGGAATAGCAGCATAATTGATATTGTAAGTATAATTAATTCTGAATATGGCCATTTTTTTCTCACTTCCGTACATATAATCATAGTCAAATTCTGTAGAATTATATTTGATTAAACGCCGACATTGTGAATGATTAGCACGTTTAATTGTCCTATTTAACATTGTGCAATAACATATACTTTTGAAATATCGTTCATTGATATTTTTTGTGTTTGGTTCAAAAATCGGTAAAAAACTAAATTTTGTTGTTGTTTCTAGATTTTGGCTGGGTGGAGCTGCTCTCAGCGTAGGATATGCTGTTCCATTGACTGTCATGTCCACACCAAGTTTACGAGCAGTAAAAGCATTCCTTACATTCATTAATTCCTGTTCAATATTCATCATTCTATTCAAATTCTACAAATTGAAAGAATTTTTAATATAAATTCTGGAAATTAAAAGGTTTAGCCGTACTGAGCATTACTTTTAGAACAAGACACACGTTCAAAAAAACTGTAGTGAAGTTCTTCAACGTTATTTCAACAACGAAAAGATTAAATTAAACTTATAACCAGAAGTGTTTACTGTATCAGGTTGTATTTATACTACTACACGCCCGCTATCACTTTTAATAGTTGCTCACTTCTACTGCACGATTAACATCACTTTCATTTATTATTTTTTGTTCGTTTTTTAATGAAGTTTGATGAACTTTTCTGTTGTCTAAAATCAGTTTGAATTCCGTTGCATTTCCCAGACCAATTTTAGTTTTTGGTCTCCGCAACTGGACAATAACGTTTGAATATTCACGTAAAATATTTTTCAATGATGATAATGCATCATAAATATTCTTAAAATTGTACAGTTTTTGATCGAACAGTAGATAGGGCCTGGTTGAGAACATGTGCGTTGCATTCGGAATAAAACGAAGGTATGTTGGATTATGAGCTGCGACAACCTTTCGAACTGGTGCTGTGGGTGGTATATCCTCCGGGATTACAGATATTGGTGATATTGTGGTTGTTGTTAGAGGAGAACTCTGAAATTATGTGAAACGAACAGTGCTGAACAATTGAACAGTTCATTCTTACATTTAGAACCTCTTTTGTTTCAGTAGTTGTTACGTGCTGAGAAACAAATGATGATGGTGGAGTTCCGATTCGTTGTGGTGTATCTGCTGATACTGGTATATTTATCTTCTTTGGTGGAGGTATTATGTGATCCCAGATGGAGTTGATATAATAAGATGATGTTAAAGTTGTACTAGAGGTTGATGTATCAGTAGCTAAAATTATCCGAAAACTTTCTGTCAGCTGTACTGGACTCAAAATTTCTAAACTGCGATCTACAGGCCAGCATGAGTGCACAAGTCAAGTAAAAATACAAATGCAATTATTCAGAAGAAAGCATCACAAAGAAAAGGCGAGTATCTATTTACCTGTATTTGTATTCTGTTGAGTTGTGGTTAAAGGTGGTGGTATGATTTCATATTCTTGTAAACCAGCATAGTTCGCTTTTATTTTAATACATTTTCCGATGCACGTACTTGGGATTAGTAGTGACCCGTAGCCTTCCATGCTATATTGTAGTCTCCACTCAGGCTCATTGTCTTCATTCTGGTCAGTCCGCGTAGGAGGAGATCTGTATGCTTGGATTGATGGTCTTGCAGTTGAAGATGATATTATAGGTAGCGTTGCCGGAACCGATTTAACAGGCGATAGATATCTTGAGGTCAATAATCGATTTAACAACGTAGATTCAATGGAACTTGAATTATTTTTACTTTGTACGAAGTTTTTGAGAACATCGAGAGACGCTGTTGATGTAAAATTCTTTAGGAAAATAAATTGATTGTTTGACGGGGGTGAGCTTGAAAAACGAACTGTATTTACAAAATTCTAAGCAAACATATACTGATCAATTCATATGATTCAGAATTTTTCTCAGTCAAATGCTGCTGTACGTTGAGTCTACCCTTACCTACTTTCAATGTTAAGTTTGGATTTTAGATTCTTCAAATTTTCTTTAACGACTGGCGATATTTGCCACGAATTGTATTGTATATTTCCGGATACTCTTGTAATGTCAGGATAATTATACGATAAGAACTTTCTCAGTTTTGGAACTTTTTCTGATATCGCATCGAAATTTGCCTTAACGGCTGGAGACATTGCTTGTCTATGATTGTGTAGATAAGGTGAGAAGAGTAGTCGAGAACTAAAAGTAAATATTATACAAACTATTGTGTATTTCGCACAACTGCAGATTTATTTTGAGAGCGAAAATAACGTTGTGTTTAGGAGCGAATCGAAATAAAAACCTGTTTCTATTTGATGGCGATTTGTTCAATGATGCTCGAAATGATGGTAATATGCGTGTATAATTATCAGAGCCATATAATATTTCGTTTAATACTGGTGTTTTGAAGTCATAGTTAAGTATCGTTGTTAATAAATGCATCTTAGAAAAAAAGAAAGGTGTTGTTGTAGATGTTGGTGAAGAAAAATAAGGTGTCTGAAGATTATCATCTTAAGACCTTTTCGAAGATGCTGTCAAATCTATTATAGTCACCTTGGTTGTGGTTGTCATTGTTCTTGACACTTCATTTTGATTACCTCAAAGAGTAATGAAATAAAGTGATGAAGTTATCGCTTAAGCAGCACAAAAACGTATTGAAATTTGACACATAGTTATATTTTTCCCTACTGAAAAGAATTACTGATTTAGCAAGAGACCTTAGATAAAATTACCGTCTCAGATTTTAAATACTTTCTTGTTCTCTTGATATTGTTGCGGTTAAACGATTGATGATCGTTGAACTAAAGATAGTTGTATTATATGAATATGTTAAATTAACCTGTGCAACCGATGAAGAGGCATAATCTGCGGCTGTTTCTTTATAGCCCCATATAGCATCCATTCTACTTTCGCTTGTACTATTTATGTCTATTGATCGTAACATCGATAGAGTAGATGCCATACTCATCAACATATTATCACTAGTTTGATTTACTCTAAACGATGTGACGAAGAAAACAGATATAACGATAAAATACTCTGGATCTGAGATGTACTATTCGTGGTAAGATAAGGCTTTTTGAGCAACGTAAATCTAAGCTTATGATATCATTTTTAGATACAAATCCATGTACAAAGTACATATTAGATGATCAAACATTTAATGGTATTTTCACAAGTTTTTTTTTCTTCTGGTGTATAGATTTTACCGTAGGGTAGTAGTATTTACGGTCAAATTTAACGTTGTTGATGTATCATCCATTGTTAACGTATTTCTTGTTCTCTCTGTGACCGTTTGATCTACTGAATTTTTTATCTGTAATAATGACGGTGATAATTCTGCTGATGTCTTTTCTATATAAGCAGGTATACATCCTTCATAGGTAATAAGAATGCGAAACGTATCATCAGCATATGAGGTGAGATAAGTTGTGTCATAATAAATATCCTGTTGGAAATTGTGAAGACGAGCAGAATTTATCTGAGATGCAATTTGACAATGTATGATGGTACAAGGAAGAAAGAATAATAAGATTAAATACATGCTTTTTTTTGCAGGGAAAAGATAAAAATAGAATAATTATTTGTTCTACGTCCCAAGTACTAATTGAATTAGAAAATGCTCTGATTGATCGATAACAATACTTATTTTTCATATTAATCATATCCACAGAAAACTGGGATCGTTTTTAAGTATTTTTTAATGAATTATCAAGGTCCGAAAATCCTAATCCTGATATCTTATACCTGTAGGTAAATGTAAGAATGCTTACGTAGGATAAGATAGAATTCTATTATAAGTAATCCTGTGATATTCTTACGAATGTGTGATATTTCCTATGAGAAATCATACACTAAGATCCTACCAGTTCCTTGTAATAAAAAATCGTTAGATCATACGGCAAGAAATGACAGAATTTCAACCCTAGAAACTTCACCATTTTCCTATGCATTTCCCATTCATCGATTTGTTTTTCAGTAATAACTCTATATAAAGAACATGTATTGCACTGAGACTTTTGAGAAATTTTTCTCGCTCAGTCAAGGAATAAAGTACAGCTCACAGAAATATCTGTCAAAATAGCTAGAGAACCACGGCTGGACAAGACTAACTAGTCGAAAAATCTTATGATACCTATAGAGTTCCAGTGAACACCTGCCATTTCCTATGTTAGGATTCTATATAATCTTACTTCCGATCCTATTACGACCCTACAAGAGTCCTATACGAATTTTGCTATAAGAAATTATAGATATTTTTCGATGATCATACCTATCACTTTTCTATGGAAATTATACAAAATGTCATAGAATTCCTGCAGAATTCCGATGGGAATTATCATAGAATTATTCGATCTGGGCACTTATGATGTTCTTAAAAAAACAAACTTAACTTTTTAACCAAATTTTTGTCTAACTCTTGTGTATATTTCGAAAGTCGACTTGTACTTTTCACCCTTGCAACCACTGCACAGTGTGCATTTTCTACAGAGCAGGCGGACATGTAATTTTTATTATTGGCGAAACACGTTTTCGGCCCAACACATCTGAGGCACTGCATAGCAGATCATTTTCGCAAAAAACATGATGAGTTTGCATATAAGAAATTCTATTGAAAAAAACTGCAGAACGTTGAGTAATAAATTCAATTAAATACCGAAAAATTCTTAACATTAAACTTTTGTATTAGTGTCGCGCATATTTTCTTTCTTTGGAGTGTAAAACACTATCAGCTTCTCATATCTTCATAGTCTATAGAATAAAATTTAAATTTATTATTGATCGGTACGATAGAAAGTTAATAATTTGAAATGATTATAATAATATAAACGAAGCTCAATTCGGCTCTATCTGAACAGAAAAAAGTCTCATAATTGATTAGACAGATGTTTGTCTTGATAAAAGCAATGATGGTTAAAAATCAAAAATAGTTTGCTAAAAATAGATTACTTGTGAATTAGAGCATATTTAGACTAAAAGAGAGAATATGTATATATTTTCAATTTAGGAACGACTTAGTTCGTATTTACTATATAGTATTCACCCATCCATCATAGTTCACTGTTTCCAACTAGGACAGTTTTAAAGTAGTATGGACAGACAAACATCCGGTACAGTAGAAAAAGAAAATAATCCTATTCAGCGTGATTTCCGGCAAGCGATATGTAATTATCTTGAACCTTGTAGGAAACGAGTAATAGTTAGACTATAAGTATGCAACAATACGAACATTTCAAAAGTATAATAAAACAGTCACAGAACATCATTGCACATAAATATACTATCTCATCATAGAAAATAAGCTAGCGAAGAATAATACAATCGGTCTTTAATCAAAATTTCTCGCGTCTAATATAAGCTAGAAATTGCCTTTTCAAAAACATAAAAGAAAATATTTGGAGAAAAGCAAGTAAAGAATAACTCTTATCATTTTGTATACTAACGATCTTGTTTTCATTCTTGTTTCATTGTTGTTCAATTCTTTTCTCATCTAGCACAAAGTAGGAGAAATCTGAACCAATATATGAGCCTCATAAAAAGAATAATAAACTTGATAAATATTGTTTAAAAAGGTGAGGAAAAGAGATTCTTTCTTACACCTTGATTATATTGATTTAACATAAACAGAAATAACTGCTTATAGAAATTCAATCTGCTGTTAACTCGCAAAAAGTGATTATTTTGTTTTTTTATTGCAATACATTTTTGTTTTTCTATAAACAAGATAATCCGAAAGGCCATTGTGTTTTACGACGGAAAAACGTTTTAAAAAAAGATGATAAATACAGATGACAGAGAAACAAGTAAAATCGACAAAAGCCAAATTTTGAGATCATGCAAATGATACACATTTAATGGATACCATCATCTACAATTGTAGTATAATAGTTTCTAAGGTAGAAATCGTTTTCAAGAAAGACGTGAGGAGCATTGTTCATTCGTGGAAGAATTCAACTGCGTTTTTCAAATCGAGATTAGGATGCTACGAAGCTTTTTCTTCTGAAACTGATCTTTAAGCTTTCTGCACACTGTTGCCGTTCAGGGAACGAACTGTGCGCATTGACAGGAAACGAAAAATTCAAGAAAATAATGATAATTTACTTTTAATTATAAAATATCGATTTGACTGGCTCTCAGTCTTCATGATTCTGGTATGAATGACTTAATTCGGAATGTATCCATTGTTCTGTGTGATCAGAATTCGATCACACAACCGTAAACGAAAAGAATAACGAATAAATCTGTATCAAAATCGAAAATGGAAGACTTGTTATTTCTCTTGCTTCAAAATGCTCAGATAGTGGCGCCGCAAGGCTACAGAGAGATTTGGAACTAGCCGGTAAATTCTCTTCTTCTCATGTTTCACTTGGTCTAATTGTAGTAAAATTAGCCTGCCAGACTTGTCTATAAAACAGAAGGCATTCAATACTAAGATATTTGATAATTGGCTATTTAATTGAAGAGAAGAAAGTACATGACGCATCGTATCGAACAAAGAAAGAAGAAAAACAAAAACAACAATTTATGGCTTACTGCTTTTTAGCACGCGAGATTAGAGAACCATTGAGTCGAATAAATAGTTTTCATATTTCAGTTATTAGATTTCTGATGTTAGCCTTATTATTATTTATTTCTCTTTGTAATATTTGAGAATCAGCAAAAATGAAACAAAATGTCTTTTGTTATTCTAGATTTTAACATCTAATCTATTTCTTTTTCGTGTTTATTAATTAACAAACGGCACAGGGAAAAAAAACAAGATTAAAATGGACGACCAAGCGTTCTTGAATACACTGCAAAGTTGTCTAGATGCCGATAATTTTAAACGACAGGCAGCTGAAGTAAGGTTTAAGTATTGGAGAAAAACGAATTGCTTCGAGGAAAGAAACTTTGGCCTTAATAGTGTATTGTAATTTTAGAAAAATAGTTCAGAAGTTTAACGACGTTTTAACAGAAAAGAATTTTTTATATAGGAATATTATTCATAGACGTTTTTAATTACTGAACACTAACCTTGATAATAAAAGATTACTTTTTAGCAGAAGAATAGGTTGGAGATGTTATCTTTCAATAAGAATCTGCTGAAGAATTACCTTTCTCTTACGATGTGTAAATATGATATTTTAATAATGCGTTTACCTCCCATTTAGGATGAATATCAAAAAATTCCCGATGAACAAAAAACGATATTGTTAATGAGTGCATTGTGTAATGTACAATTGAGTTCACCAGTAAATAAACATATGAAAAAATTTGATAGAAAAGAAATTAAAAATATTTTTATTTAGATTCGTGCATTTGCTGCTGTGATGTTGAGACGTCTATTTTCCACAAATTTTGAAGCATTTTGGCCGAAGTTTAGTCAAGAGCAACAGGGAGCATTGAAAAAAGAGTTATTGTTAAGAATCAGCCATATTGATGATGACGAAACCATTAGGAAAAAGATCTGCAATATTGTGGCAGAATTAGCAAAGAATTTAATGGGTAAGAATATGATAAATCCTATCCTCATGAAATGATGGTGCGAGTAGGAGCTTACGAACTCAGTGCTCGAGTCAAGAGGAAGTGAAAAGCCTTTACTTAACCATCTGCAGCAGAGATCGTCTCGGCCACGTTTTTACGGCCCGGTCCGTGTCCAGGCTTAAGAATTTTGGCTCAGTTCGGTCCGGAGTGAATGCATATATTTTTCGGAGCGACTCGTACGGGTCTGGCCAAATGCATTCTACATTCTGCGGACCGGCCCGCGAGGCACCCCGTAGAATCTAGATTAGTATAGAAACATAGGAGATATTAAAAGCGCTAGATTTCAGTAATATATCAGCAGATATAAGCTTATAGAACAGATACTCAAAGGACCGTCAACTTCGTCAGCGATATTTTCAAGAGAAGATAGTGTTTTTTTCTCACATTTAATATGAGTGTTGTCTTGTAATTTTATCGATTTTTTGGGGAAAAGGCTGGGCTCGCATGCGGGCCATCAAATTGCAGCCCGGTTCGGCCCGTAACCAAGATTCAATAACGTAGGCCCGACCCGATCCGTGGGCTTCCATAGGTTTTCTCGGTCCGTGACGATCTCTGATCTGCGCCATAAATCTATGCCAGTGGAAACCTAAACTGGACTAAATTTTCCAGAGAACTAAAATAGTTCTAGTTCCTAATGTAAAAAATGGTCTTGTAGAGAATGTGTTACTGAGAAATCATGCAATCCATCGAAAAGAGCATGTCTTTATGTTTGATTTTTGTAATATAGATGATAACGACACAAATCAATGGCCAGAAGTTTTACAGTTTTTGTTTGAAAGCGCTAATTCCAACCATAATTCATTAAAAGAATCAGCATTGGTTATATTTGAGTAAGTTGTCAGTTTTAGTTACTATAGAATAAAACCCTGAAATTGAATTTTATGCTTTTTCTTCTAGATCATTCCCCGGTATATTTGGTAGTCAAGCTGAACAATTAACAACACTTATTCACCAAATATTTCTGAGTTGTTTGAATAATCCTGATGTGAAAGTAAGTGTTGATAAAGAATATTTATGTGTTTGAGTGTATTTTTCTTCTTATTTAGGTTCGTTATACAGCCGCGACAGCTTTAGCAGCTTTTCTCAAACATAATAACGAAGATAATCGAATATTAACTGTCTATAGAGACTGTTTATCATGTTTAATATCGGTAACGTCAGATGTATATTTCTTTACTGTACTTTGTTCATTTTTGTATTATTATTTTAGACTGTTACTCATAGTTTACAAAATTCAGATGAGGATACTGTCTTGAAAGCTTTAATCGATATAGCAGAAAACTCGCCCAAATTTTTAAGACCATCCATTGATGAAATATTTGAATTATGTCTTCAGGTATGCTCTATCTGAATAGATATATTTATAACTACGAAACTAAATTTGTATTATATTCATTCAGTCCATGCAAAATGAAAATTTCGAAGAAACACGCCGTCACTTATCATTAGAAGTACTTGTTACATTATCAGAAACAGCCAGTGGAATGGTACGAAAAGTAGCGAGAAAATTTATGAACCGTTTAGGTAATTGAAATAAAAGAAAATAATCGATGATAATAATACATACAATATTTTTCTCTTTTAGTTCCACAATTATTAGAAATGATGGTTGATTTAGATGATGATAAAGAATGGTCAACCAAAGACACGATTGAAGACGAGGAAGATGATAGGTATGTCGAATAATGAAGAAGATAATTAATTTTCAACATTAGTCGTAATATCAGAGTTTAAAAAAATGGAGAACAGATGAGAATTATACTGTTGAACTTTTATTATATTGTTTTAGTAATGCTGTAATTGGTGAAAGTTCGTTAGATCGACTTGCATGTGCTCTGGGTGGAAAAACTATGTTACAATATATTCTTTCTGCTGTACAAACAATGTTACAAAATCGTAAGTGTCTAAAATGTCTTTTTATCAAATTAAAAATAATTTTGTTGCTGTTCTGTAGCTGATTGGCGTTATCGTCATGCCGGCTTGATGGCTTTGTCAGCAACGGGTGAAGGTTGTCATCGTGAAATGTCAAATATATTAGATGAATTAGTTAGTGGAATATTGGTGTTTTTAAAAGATTCAGTAAGTATAAAATAATATGAATCTGTTCGTAACGAAAAATCTAAATGAAAAGTCGCAAAATTGTCCAAGCGTGAATGCCAAAATTTGTTAGTGGACGTCACGCGGAGAACAGCATCCTGTTGTTTGATGTTTGTTCATGTTTTATCACACATGCGAAAACTTGGTCATTTTGTATCTATTGTTTGTTTATGTTTAGCATCCTCGTGTTCGTTACGCAGCATGTAATGCATTGGGTCAGATGTCCACAGATTTTCAAGGAATCTTCCAGAAAAAATTTCATTCAGTGGTAAATGAAGTCTCATTTTCCTTTCTTTACTTGATGATTTTAATGTTTTGTATTTTATTCTTTTAGGTTATACCCGGTCTATTATCAATCTTAGATGATCATGATAATCCTCGTACACAAGCACATGGCGGAGCTGCTTTAGTGAATTTTGCCGAAGATTGTCCACAACGTCTGTTAGTTGAACATTTGCCAATGATTATCGATAAATTAGATCAAGTATTATTGAGAAAATATCAAGAGGTACGAATTTCAACATTTTAAAAAGAAAAAGTAGAGAAATAAATTACCAATTTCATGTTGTAGTTATGCACACAAAATCGAAAATTAGTGCTTGAACAAATTGTAACAACATTAGCTGCTATTGCCGATACTGTTGCACAAGATTTTTCGCCTTATTACGATAGGTAATTCATTCGTATTTATATAGTTTATAAATCTTGAACGATTCTTATCTGTTGTTTTCTAGATTTATGCCTCAATTAAAGTATTTGTTTAAAAATGCTATAGCACCCGACTATCGTATGTTAAGAGGCAAAACAATGGAATGTATTAGTCTGATTGGTTTGGCTGTTGGAAAAGAAAAGGTATATGCGTACGTTTATCACCAAATTCTAAGTATCATTTGTTAGACATTTTTCTTTCTGTTTTTTCTTTATAGTTCATTAATGATTGTTATGAAATAATGCAAGATTTAGTTAAAACGCAAGTTGATTTCGAAAATTTAGGCAATGATGATCCACAAATAGCCTATTTGATAGGTGCCTGGACGAGAATATGTAAAATATTGGGAAAAGATTTTGAACAATATTTACCAATTGTTATGGGACCAGTATTGAAAGCAGCTGCATTCAAACCAGAAGTGACCGTATTAGCTGGTAAAATATACTCTTATTTACCTATTTATATTTTCTGAACGATTATAATGTTTAATTAGAATGAAAATTTGTTTTTGGAAAAAAGAATGTTCTCATAGTTTAAATGAACAGCGTAGATCTTTTGTTATTTCATTTGTGTTGTGCTCTTCTTGTCCAACAAATACTAATAGTTCCTTTTGAACTGCTAATACTGACAATGTATGTTTGTTTAGATGGTGAAACTGATGTTGAAGAAGATGATAATTGGGAAGTGCTCAATGTTGGTGATCAGGTATGTACTGTCGTAATGAATAAATATGTAAGTGAGTATAATGATCAATAGTACTGTTTGGTTTTTAGGCATTTGGCATAAAAACAAGTGGTTTAGAAGAAAAATCAAGCGCATGTAGTATGTTGGTTTGTTATGCACGAGAATTAAAAGAAGGTTTTGTTAATTATGTGGAAGAAACGACAAGATTAATGGTACCGTTATTGAGATTCTACTTTCACGAAGGTAAAACATATGCAGTATTCACAAGGGAGAAAGCACGGAATCCTGAATTCCCCTGGATTCCAAGGATTCTCTAGGATTCCATAGGATTCTCTTCGCTTCCTTAGAACTCCTCTAGATTTTGAATAAACTTCTAAAACTGTCAAAGGACACCATCTGTATTACCCTCAGGTTTCCATGCTGATGTCTCTTTTTCGTTTTTCTTTATTCGATTTGTTTGTAGTTATTGATATATGTATATATCGATGACTCGTTGTTTGTTTGCTGAGTTGTAGTTCATAGGATCACACTACCTCCACTAAAAGCATTGCGATCGAGCCGTTCTCCTCATTTATCTATCAACAGATTCAAATCGATTAATCTTTGTTAAGTATACAGCATATACTTAGCGCACTAGTCCAAAGCATGTTTTGTGCATGGATTCCATTCGATTCCTTTGGATTCCATTGGATTTGAGTATTCAACATCTAAATATAATTAGGCTGACGAACCGATTATAGTGTCACTGTTTGGGTGTGAAATAGTTCTCAATAAAATGTTTTTTCTTCTCTACTGATTTTCATTAGCCCAAATTGTTAGAAAAATGGCGCTATCTGTAATTAATCGGGTTTATTTATTTCATTCTAGGTGTTCGTGCTGCAGCTGCTGAAGCATTGCCTCATCTATTAGAATGTGCGAAATTACGTGGTGATGATTATGTGAGACAGATGTGGCAGTATATGAATAAAGAATTATTTAAAGCAATCGAAATTGAACCTGATCATGAAGTATTGGGGGAATTATTTTCGTCTCTGGGAAAAGTAAGTCAATCACAGACAGTAATTTCTGAAGAAAACACTTCATCCGTGTTTTATTGCTTCATCTAATAGTTCTGTTTATGTTTGTTCTTAGTGTGTTGAAACGTTGGGTGTATCGTGTTTAACAGGTGATGAATTAAAAGAATTGACGACAATTCTTGATCAACATTTGAAAAAACATTTTGAACGGTGTGATGAAAGACAAGAAAAACGACGAGATGAAGATTTTGATGAAGAAGTTGAAGAAGAACTGTTAGAAGAAGTAGGTGGCACTGAAGACTCGATCTTGTCAATTGTACTAACTATGTCTGTTTCTTGTCGTTCTAGGATGATTTTGATGCTTACATACTAAATCGTCTCTCAGACATAATTCATTCGTTGTTAGTCACTTATTCCGAGTCTTATTTGGTCTACTTTGAAACGTTAGTTCCACACTTCTATCAGTTATTACAAGCACAACGAAGTGTATCTGATCGACAATGGTCTCTTTGTGTTTGGGATGATGTTATTCAGTATACCGGTCAAGCATCGTTTCGTTATCAACAATACTTTCTACAAAGAATGGCCGATTCTGTACAAGATGCATCACCAGAAGTAGGTGAACTGTTTTGAAACATATCTTACTACATTTATTCTTTTTCTTCAAGGAGATTATATTAAGGGGATTAAAAGACCACGAAAAATAGCTTATTTTCAAAAAACATACTGCACAGTTGTTATTCATTGACGGTTGTTATTGTGCGTTTCTAGTCTCTGTTATAATATTTAGATCCGTCAAGCTGCTAGTTATGGTTTTGGTGTGATGGGTATGAACGGTGGCCCAGTATATGCACGTGCTTGTGCTGATATTTTACCCCGATTGTTTCAAATGATTGATCAACCCGATAGTCGATCAACCGAAAATAATACAGCCACAGAAAATGCCATTGCAGCTGTTTCAAAAATTTTCAAATATAATAATTCCCAAATTGAAAATTTCAATAAAGTAAGCATTTCGTTTTAGTACAAATTAAAATACTACTGCTCTTAATTGAAATTGGGCCAGTGTAATTCAACATTTTCAATATCACTCTGGAAAGGGAAAGTGAAACATTTTTCGGCAGTAACTACAGTCCTTTGGCGTAAACTCAGATTGAGAAACTTGATTTTTTTTTCAATCTGATTTAATAACTTTTAAAACTTCATTCTAGACTTAGAAGATGCAGAATTTTGTATCGGTTTTACTGATATGTTTGGCTTAGAATACATCATTATACTTTCTTGAAACTTTCAAAATAGTAAATTTCCTTAAGAACTATCTTATCCAGGGAAGGCTGGCCTCTCCCTAAAAAATTTTTTTGGACCTTTAGCAAAATCTTTGACCTTTTTCCATCAGAAACTTTCTGTCAAAAATTTCGAAAACTTTTTTCGCCAGCTACTTTTTGCGGAGCAAAATTTTTACCCTCTTCCATCCCTAAGAACAACCGGAAAGCCTGATCTTATCCTTCTGCTAATAAAATTTCTCTCATTGAGGCTATGGCTTGTTTAATCGAGCATACCCACAAAAGTGCAAAGAATTCTCTGTGTTCTGAGCTATAGAAAAAAACTATGTAATATGTGTTTTTTGTATATAAATATGCAACTCGACTTGAATAACTACTATATTTGGTTAATTTTACAACCGCTTTTTAGTTACTAGAGACTCAGACAGAATTCATTTCTGAAAGAATCAAAAGATTTTACTACGACCGGTTTTCACCTTTCTCAAGGGTCTCGTCAGGTGGTTTTCTTCGAGAAAGACAGAGTTAAGGCACGACAAGCAAGACAACTCCGTCACACCGTATGAGGATGTTACTATTCCTTGTTCTTATCGAACAAAGAACGATAATTTTCACACGACAAGAACGAAGCACGATATCACTGTGCAATGCACATGTTCTGTTTCTCTACATTAAGTATTTCTTTTCATTCTATCAGAAATGATTCATCCTTTTAAACGTAAACTGTATCTAGTAACTTTTACTTAACAACCGTAAATTCTATCTGAGTCTCTAGTAACTAACTACAAAACGATTGTAAAATTAACTAAATGTGTTTTTTGTTTTTCAAACTTTTTATTTTCCAAAGAAAACTGGAATTAAATTAAACTCTCTTTTCTAATAAAAACTAAACGTTATTATTTTACCTGTTTCATAGGTTTTGTAGAGTTTGGAAACCTGGATAAGCTATTATTTTTATGACTATATGTGACAGAGTACTCTACTTCGAAAAAACATTAGTTTTTAGGTTCCAGTAATAGTTTTTGACGGAGTTTCAAAGAAAGCATAATGATATATTCTAAGCCAAACATATCATTAAATACTATACAAAATTCTGCGTCTTTTAAGTCTAGAACGAACTTTTAAAAGTTATTTAATCAGATTGAAAATTTACTTAGTTAACATAACAAAACAACTCATTACTTCGTATTCCTGAAGAAAACTGCATTTGTCCACAAAGTTAAGATCAATTAAGATTATAGTCAATTGGTTAGTGTAATGTTGACAAATGACAAATAAAATCACTGTTTTCTCTCTTTTTGCTATTCTCTGTGATTTGCATCATTTCTGTTTTATTCAATTTTGTTAGCTATTACAAGTTTGGTTTAGTTGGTTACCAATTCATGAAGATACTGAAGAAACTCCTCATGTATATGGCTATTTATGTGATCTAATTGAATCGTAAGTGTGCATATTGTTTTTATTAACGTAATATGTTTTAGTAAGATATAAAAGTTTGCAATTGTTGTTTTAAAGAGAAAGAACAGCTGTGATGATTAAATTTGCGTCAGATGCTATTTTATCTTCGGACAAATGCCTGTGTCCATAATGGAGTGAGTAGTAAATTGAAGAAAAACTACGATCTGAGCTGTTTGTAAATAAATAATCTATTCAAGTTTCTAAGCTAGTTGGTCTTCAGAAATGTATAACATTAGAATTAAATTCTCCTGAAATGTATGTTAACGAGAACTCCTACGTCAAAAACAAAGTACGTCAAAATTTTTAAACGAGAAAAAGAACAATGACATTTTTTTATATAATCTCTCTATAAATTGATTAAATGAAATTAGTTATGATCAATTTTCATCCTCTATACGCATTTTCGATTGTTTTTTTAGAAATAATCCTGTTATTGTTGGTGCTGAAAATTGTAATGTACCAGCTGTGATTCGATTATTTGCTGATAGCTTTTCAAAATCATCCATTGAAGTTAATTCAATTGTTGGACAAAGAATGGTACTTATTTTAAAACATGTACAAGTACGTAAAATAAAAATTTTAACAAAAGTTTTATATCAACACACAAAGAGATTTAATGTTTATTTGTCTTATTTATTTTTCAGACTATTCCCACAATATTCCAGACATGCATGGCAATATTATCTATTGAAGAACGTAATGCATTAGCCGCTGCTTTATCTGCTACCGCAACACCAGCTCAAACTCATTCAAATTCAACATTAACATCTTCTGTCGGTGTTATGCCAACGCATAATGGTCGTGGAGAACATGTACCAGTTATTATGAATAATCATCATGCTAGTCTTTGAGCTTAAAAAATAATACATAAAAAAAAAATTTTTTTTGTTATTTGTAGAAAAAAATACATAATTTCAGCTGATGTGTTCACATTCACATTCATTTGTAAATGTGAAATTGTTTGATCTTATTTTTTTGTTTTTCATTTATAGTTTTCGTCGTAGATGGAAAGAGAGAGAGAAAGAAAATGAAGTATATTTCTTTCTCTTTCTCTCTCTTTCTTACGTGCGTACACACAGACACATGTTCATCAGCATTCGTTCACAACTACGAAACTTTTGAACAGCTTGTTACATGTAACCAATACAGGTTTAACATTAAAATTTTCATGTAATAAAGTGTTTGATTGTTTTTTGTAGCTCAGGTGATAAAGGGTGTATAGTATCCTTTTTTTGCTGACGTTTTATATTTTTGTTACAGACAAGTCTAGTGTAAACGCATTATATTTAATATGCGGTTGGTGATTCAAAACCGGTCATATTTGTTCGTTTATTAGAATATCCCTTCTTGTAATAACAATATTGATTCGGCAATTGATATTATTATCATTATTTTTAATTTAGTTCAATTCATCATTTAATTAGTGCTAACAAACCTTGAAGTACTCCAGATTATTTCAAGATAAAAAAAGATCGGAATATATGTTCAATAGTACTTATATGCATTTACAAGAGAATTGAATAAGGTATCTGTGAGGGGCATTTGATAAACTTAGTATGATAAAACTGACGAGGGAACGTTCCCAAGTGTTCAATCGCTTTTTAATCGAAACCTAGTGGATTATAGGTTATCGATCATGCTGATTCCGAATATGAATATGGGAGTTCCCCTTAGCCCTTCGAAGATCTGGTCTTCTGGAAAACCAGTTTTTCAGAAACTCCAAAAAATGAGCAAAACCTTTTATAATCAGACAGGATTGTAGCGCGCAAATTTATGATTAAAATGAGACATCTCCCAGCTCTACATGACCTTTCTTTGCAAAGTTATACAATTTACAAGAAAGGCACTTAAATTAATTTTTTCCGTATTTCTGCAGTTTTGAGCTGACAACGGACAATTTGGGGCTTTTCTTATAAATTCTATAATTTTGCAAAGAAAGGTCATGTAGAGCTGGGAGATGTCTCATTTTAATCAT
>CAJNOQ010001823.1:0-28235 GCA_905250885.1 Didymodactylos carnosus | reverse complement strand
AAGGTCCCAAGAGCATATTTTTCTTGTTTGCCCATTAATTGTCCCGATTTTGGTGGTATGGGACCTTCCGTAAATTGAATGCTGTTTCATGAGAAAAGCTCTTCGAGAGCTCGGAGACGTCTCATTTTGTCCAGAAATCTTTGCTCTATTTGAATAAACTAATGATAAAAAGTTCAATTATATTTGTACACAAGAAAGTCAATAAATACAGTATGCACTTATATGCTATGCTTGGACAAATTTTTGTGGACTCATTTTTGTCGACGCTTTTTTTAGTATACTTTTCGTAGACGTTTTCTAGTGGGCGCTTTTTTGGACTCTTTTTTTCTTTACCGTGCCGTCCCTAGTTACGACTCTGAACAAATCCTCACTATTTACGCTCGTCGCTTTCAGTCGAGAGCGTGTGCTGTTTCTCAAGCTGTGGTAAATATTTTGTGGACGTTGGAGCACATGCATTGACAAGTACCCTGGTATGAACCCACAAATTATTTTGATAAACATTATCAATCGAGTAATTTGAAATCTCTCGTTTATTTCAATCCAGTCCAATATAACTAGCAGTCTGTCACGTGATGTTCCCGTCATGGTATCCAAAACTATCATCGCAGCACAGTTTGCATATTCTTTTTACACATACTTTTTACATGAATAATGGCAGTCGTGTCCAAGAACTGAGATATAGGATTCATAATTTGTCGGTTTTTCGAAAGTCTATCGATATCGGAATTCCTATTTCTCAGCTCTTGGATAGTCCTCAGAAGCACATCAGTCACGACGTTCATATGTCAACTTGAGATCTATCAACCACAATAAGTAATATTTTAGCGAAGCAGCCATAATTAACAACTAAAATTAAGTATTTATTTTTTAAATAATACACTCTAAGTTTCGATCTTTTCATCATTAGAGCCATTTTCAAGAGAAATGTACAATTACACTACTGTATCAATATATATAAGAAAATTTTGATTGAGAGTATAGAAAATTCATGAAAGAAATAGATACAGTACAAAAGTAAGAATATAGTAAACATATTTGTAGTTCTCTCTGTTCTTTTTGTTCAACTCGAGCACCAGATCATACCTTTTTATTTGAGAAAGTCCGTCTGAATAGACAGTCAAAGGAACAGATCTAAAAGTATTGTTTAGGCTAGGATTATTTGCAGTGATATAGAGAGATTCTTTGACTAACAGTCTAAATTCTATAGAATCACTATCTATCACGCGCCAACCATTCCAGTCGATAGAGTGGCCAGTTTCATAACAATGTTTTTGAACAGCAGAATTTTTTACAGAATCTAATTTTAGATCAGTATACTCTTTTGACGTATTCATTTGAGATATTTCTTTAATGGGAGCTGATACCTTAGTTCTGGCATTTCGCTCTGGTCTAACTCTCCCTTTTCTCGAAGTTTCGCTTTGTTGAGTACTATTGTTAGTCATGAAGAGAGATAAAGATAAGTGACCAGTAGTAGGCAAATGATTTCTGCTTCGCTAAAATATTACTTATTCCGATTATCTAATTAACCACGTTGTGTTCTTTTGACCTGGAACAATTAAAAACACGTTCTTTTTTTTCTGTAACAACGCGTTCTTACTGAATGCATCCGAACGTGCTCTTGAAGAACGGACTCTTCTAAATCAGGAATGCGTTCTTGCTAAACGCACGAACGCGTTCTAAAACTGTAAGAACGCGTCCTTTTTGATCTGTTCAAACGTGTTCTTTATGACAACACATTTGTCTTGAGAAGAAACTCGTTTAAACGCGTTCGGAGGCGTTCTTTTTTTCTCAGAGCACCTTTCTTAGTCTATAACACGCGTTCCTTTTTTCGGAAACGCGTTCTTGATCGTTCTTTTTTATAAACTTTTTTTCATGGATGGCAAGCCATCTATGTAAATTAGGAATAGCAACGGTCCGAGAACCGGGTCTTGTAGTAAATCTTTCGTAATTTTTAACGGTCTTGATGTATTTCTTCCAGAATTGTTTGGATCGTTCTACCAGATAAATAACACTTGATCCATTTTAATGCTTTTCTTGTGATGCCTTTTTCCCGTATTTTAGGAAAATATCAGAAGGCTTTCTCTGGATGATGTTTACAGATACTGTTGTGGTGGTAGAATATTTTGTTGTGTAGAAATAAACGTTCAAATAAATTTTTGCATAGGTAAGATATCGCCAGATGCAAACTACAATCTATAAAACATTATCCTCTCGACATCATTTATTTCATCAAATTAGACATTTCTGTACTACCGCATAAGTAACGCTCTAGTACAACTTCCAAATACAAGAAGCTACAAGAAAGCAAGAAAAAATCACGAAATTTGAGACAATTTTTGAGACAAGAAATGTTTCTTGCTTTCTTAACACGAGATCTTGGACCAGGAAACTCAAGAAAATACTTCTTGCACATCTTGCGTCAAGAAAGAACGAAGTACTTTTCTTGTTGTTCTTGAGTGAAATAATATGACTTAGGTTTCTTGACGCAAGAAATACTTCTGAGTATTGTTTTTCCGACATACTGTACACTAACGTACTCCAATAGTATTTTTGCTTGTCTTTTAGATGAATATTCAAAAGCTGGATCTAGTATGAGTTTTCAAAGCACAGTCATTCAACATTAACGCATTTCTGCATTCAAATAAACCAGTCATCAAGGCAGTTTTTTAAATCTTCTTTTGTGTGGTTGTCGATGGTATATTCTCATGCATTCAACATTGCATTATCATCTTCGAACTGAATGTGTTCGATTTTTGAGTCACGGACTTGGTTAAATCAGATTTCAGAAAAAGTAAGCTGAACTTTTGTTGCGATGGACTTTGATTAGTTATCGATCAGTTTGTGACACGTAAACTTAAAGTTTAAGTGTCACAAACTGATCGATAACTAAATCAGAATCACAATTTGTGATTTCTCTTATCTCATGATCATAATACTAGGATCATGAACCATCTCCTGTTACAATATCCAGCACACGACGAGATTGGTCTCCTTCAAATCTCTTCAATAAATTATGACAGAATTGAATACAGAACTGGTTTTGGTCGTCGATCAATTGATGAGGTACCAATCTCGCATAAACTGTGAAAAATTCTATTTGTTTGTATGTCAAATAAGGATCATCTTCAATTATTGCTCAGAGAGAACGAATGGTTTCTTTGTTGACAGCAGTTGCAAGACAAATTAAACCGGCATCATCTTCGATACTGAAATTACTCTGTTAAAATTCATGAAATCAATTGAGAACTGTACAATTTGAAGGTACCTGGTCTTTCCATGCCTGCAGCAAACGGACATGATTTTCCTTTAATGTTAAGCCAACTTTCCCGTCATATAAAATTATAGTTCGAATCTGTTCTCGCGACAACTCAACAGCCATATTAAAAATGCTGGACTAATCCGAAAGAAATGCAAAATATAACGATACACATGACGTGTAAGCTCTCAAATTTGCACATAATCCTATAAATATATTTAAGCATTATACTAGAATAGTTAATAAGTACCAAACCTCTATGATTTTTATTTTGTATGTATATAAAATAGCTAAAAGTAAATTAGTCATCCTCATGAAATATGAACAATGAAAAATAGAAAAAACAACAACAATAAAATAAAAACAAAATGTTAATACTGTTGTAAAAACAAAGACATTCATACCGGTGTGTGTGTGTGTGTGTGTGTGTGTGTGTGTGTGTGTGTGTATGTGTGTGTGTATGGATGACAATAGACAAAAAAATAATAAAGCTGCATGGCAAAAGCAAGAAAAACAAAAACATCGCTTACACAGCTGTTAGTACAAAAAAAATAATAATATGTTTAATCAAGAACTCTATGTGAGCAGTACAAAAGAGAGAGCGAGAGAAAAAGAGATTCACCGTTTAGAAGAAAAACTGAATTGTACGACGAGAAAAGTCAACTCTATTAAGTTGTCAGCTTTTTTATTTTATTTGTAAAAGTGATCAGTTTACCTATATATTAGCGAAAGTGAGAAAAAAAATACAACTCACGTTTTATAGACATCTTTATTTTCATTTTCCTTGAGCTTCTCCAATACTTTAATTGATTTTCTATTTTGGCGAGAACAAAAAATAGCTTGTTATTTGTCGAAGATTAGGGATGATGATGATTGCGACGACTAATACATAATTATTGTTTGCTCCAGTGTTCTTTTTTGTTTTAAATTAGATTCGACAAATGATGGATATATAGATATGCGTAAATAGAAGTTACCAACATAAGTTGTACAACACGAACCCCAAAGTTAGTATAATGGAAATTATTTGTGTTTTATCACAGAAGTGTCATTGCTTCTATCAATCTATATTATACCGAACATGTAGAATGAGAGAGAAAAAAAAGAGAAACAGAAAAAGAGAATAAAAGAAACATTCAGCATCATATATCATTCTCAACTTATTAACTGTGGGCAAATAATAATAAATATATAAATGAGAAGGAAAACTTTATTCTTAATAGAAATAGAGTCATACCACCTTACTACTAATACTTCAGTAATTCTTCATATAAGACTTTTATAATAATTTTTTGGCAGAAGAAATTTATAGCAAATACCGTCAATTCGATGAGCTAGAAAAATTGACGGATGAGCGAATAAACATCTGGCGATCATATTATATGAATTAAAACTCAAAATGAATTTCTTAATTTTAGATCATCCTAGTGTTCTCTAAATTTTTTTATTTTAACTCGTCACTTATTTTCAATCTACTATTTTTTTCTTAATTTTTTAGTATAAAAGATTTATCGTGATGTGAATAATAAATAAACGCAAGTTATATCAGGAAAAAACAAACTAAATTTATTCTCACCACCGAAAGACTAAAGGAATAGTGAGAAAAGCTGATGAAATAGAATAAATAAAAAATTCGAATAAAACCGGTGTAAATTGATGATAAATGCATTTGTGATTCAAAAATAAAGCAAAAGAATTGACTGTAGTTTTAGTGAAAAGAATGAACGGAAACAATAGAACTTTTGTTATTTATCATAACTCAACGAAAATACATAAATAAACATTTTGATTACAGACAAAGACATATACACATACATATGAATAATCAATATCATACAGCTGCAGTTTGCACTACCCCATACATATTCTCTAAATATTCTTTTCTTCTCATTTTTTCATTAATACCAATACAACGACAACATATTATTTCACGAAATGGTGTGCGAAATTCTGTATTAAATTTACTATAAATTAATGGATTTAACATTGATGATGAATAACCGAACCAAAGTAACATGGAATCAACCCAACCGGGTACATGTAATATATTGCCACTTAATTTAAGATAAAGTGGTTTTAATATAGCTAAAAGCATAAATGGTAGCCAACAGATAATGAACTAAAACAATGAAAAAACAAAATTAATAAATTTACAATTAAAATATTTATTTTCTCTATATACTTACTGTTCCTAAAATTACACCTAATGTTCGAATAGCTTTTTGGTTCGGTAAATGTACATGTTTAAAAAATGAATAACGTCTAGATACAAAGATTGATAATCGTGCAACATTAAATGGTGTACTTAAACGTCTACCTAGACAACGTGCTGGATTTAAAATGTGTCGACTTTTTGATGATGGATCACTACTATGTTCAAGAAGACTGTTAGTATTATTACGTAATCGTTTATTTGATAATGATTGTTCTTGCTGTTGAATAGTAGATGTTGATGAGGATCGATGATTTGCCTCTGTTTCCAGTTGTCTATTATAATATTCATCGTCATCTTCATCATCTAAATTTTCATTATTATCTGATGTCACAATGACTTGTGGTGATATTGATGAAGAAGCATTAAATCCATTTGATTGTACTGGTTGTTGAGCAGATAACAATGTTACTCGTCCATCGTTTCTCAGTGTTGATGTCATGTTATTATTACTATTTGTATTATTAATAGTAATGTTATTTGAATTATGTGGGGTTAAAAATTGTGACATTTGTACACTTGAACGATTATCAGAGGTTTGACGAGCGGTACGATAAATATTTGCATAAATAATTAAAACAACAATTAGAGGAATATAAAATGATAACATTGTAGCAAATATTTGATAGGATAAATCTTCGTTTACCTGACATCTTTGTTGTATTAAATCTTTTGCAGGTCGTCCCCAACCAAAAATTGGTGGCAACGAGACGAGAGCACTCAAAATCCATACAGCTGCAATCATCAAAGATAACAATTTTATTTTTCGTTTTGGTGCATATTTAAATGGATGATTAATAATAAAATATCTGTCAATAGATATAACGCAAAAGTTTAATATTGATGATGTACACAATAGAACGTCGGTTGATGTCCATATATCGCACATAATTGTGCCTAATATCCAGTAACCTTGATAAATATCATTGATAAGAGCTAATGGCATGACAATAATACCCACCCATAAGTCACTAACAGCTAAACTAACAATTAAAATATTTGAGGCTGTACGCAATTTTCGAACTAAACACACGGCAATAATAACAACCAGATTACCAAATATTGTAAATATAATCATAAATGAACAAACAAATGCTAGACCAATAATTTGAGCTGTGGGACGTAAATGGTCTTCTTTTTTCAATTCTCTTGTTGTTGTATTTATACGAAGATCTGTGATATTTTTATTAACGTCGTTTGTTGTTATCTGTTCTGAAGTTGTTGTTGTTGTGGTTGTTGTTGTTGTTGTTGTTATACGATGATGCCGACGATGTGGAGGTAATGTGGTACTACCATCCACCAGTGGATTAGTCGTTGTAATAACTTTAGACGATGGTGGAAAAAGCGTTTGTTTATTTGATGATAATGCAGTACGATTTGATTGTGCAACGGCTGTAGATAACAGAGATAACGTTGATAAAAACGAAAAAAGAAACGATATTCGTCTCGAATATAATGCAGTAAATGAGTAAGTTGAGCGCATAGAAGATAAACGACGGATAGACGATATTCTTCTCGTCGATAATCTAGAGTCTAAATTAAAAAATTATTGATATCATCTTTTCCACTTTTAACATTTTATAACATTAGTCTCAGTCTGTGATTCTAATTTAACTTTATGCTTTAGTGTAGAAATATATCAATCCATTTGTATTACGAGTATTTAACAACAAGAACAACATAAAATAGAAGATATATAATGTGTAAATATAAACTCGATTCTGTTAACGCCAGACGAATTTAGAAGAGTGTCTACAACTATTACTTTCATTTATGGTTGGCTGATGGGCAGACCTCGTTTTTGAGACATTTTAATGAAATATTGTAGTTATTGTTGATAGTAATGCTATATAAATCAAAAAAATAGAACTAAGTGAATCTAGATATATTACTTGACCTAATGGAGATAGTGAATGATTAAGGCTTTTTAACCAAGACGTAGTTTATGTAAAACATCCAGTTACTAGACAATAAACTGGAATTAATTTTCAGTCAAAATCGCCAATTAATATGACATTCAACAGAAATTATTTTAGTCAATAATGCCAATAATAGACAATAGTACGCATCATCATCATGATCATCTGTCATATGCTCACGACTACTCTTATAATCGATCGTTTTTTGTGCAGTGTTCGGCATCAAAGTCCTCGACCATAGTCGATAGATCTCCATATCTTTCAGAACCTGAATTTCTGAGTCGAAGTTGTACGGGCCGCTATTGAGGTTCCGCACAAACCATCCCCACATTATCATTACGATATGCCTTATAACCCCAAAATAGATTTCGCACTTTGACACCTGGATGCGTCGGACAATATGTACAAGATGTTTTAGTATTGATGAAGAAATGACTTTATACCAATTGAGCGAGTCTGATATGGGTAAGATGTCTTTTTTCTAGGAATGTTACCTGAGAATTTCCTACTCAAAGATCGTCACAAAAATGATAATGACGGCAGTGGTATTTGAATGACAAGGAAAATATAAATCGAGTGCTCAAATCTAAAATAACTAGTTAGATTTCAACGATAATTTAGATTAATAATTACAGACAATATATTTTTGGAAATCGGCTCACAAACATCTTTCATTTTCCCTCCAAAATTTTGTCGATGAGTCAGGAAAAAAACGAATGAGTCGACGAAACGGGAATACACTTAAAATATATAACTAACTATGTAAATAAATCCGACTAAAATAAATTAAAATTATAAAACTAAGAACCAATCTGTTCTTAATATAGCATGTCTGATCAATTGTCATACATAAACTGTCTCCATCAGGTCAAGTAATATATACAGATTCGCTCCGTTCTATTTTTTTTGATTTATATATTACTATCGACAATAACTACGATATTTTATTAAAATGTCTCAAAAACAAGGTCTGCCATCAGCCAACCATAAATGAAAGTAATAGTTGTAGACACTCTTCTGACATTAAAAGAATAGATCTTTTATTTTCTCTTCATATAATTATAAAGTTATTAATAATTTTTTAAATTACATTTTTACCTATAAGTCTCTTACAGAAATGAAAATAAGTATTGGATAATCTAGCTATAAAACGATAAATTTCAGATTAAGAACTAATCACATCGAATACCCAAATTAATATGACACCTAAATTGATGTCAATAAATTGACGTAAATACATTTATTATCTATTCTTTTTTTTTCATTTTAGTATAATACGATTGAATTTATTTAGATTTTATAATTAAAACTTGATTAGATTCAATAGATAAGTCGTATTGTGACACTGTAAAAACAAAATAATATACTTTCATATGTAGTGATGAATCGGAACAAATTTTCCTATTATTACCTACGTTTGAGATAATCCGAAATATGAAAGCACATGTAATATAATCCAAAATATGTGTATCTGATTCATTGCAAAACATATGCGATTTAGGAGAATACGTTGAATGTACACATGTACACATGTACACTTTATTTTAGCTTATTTTGGAGAAAATATTTTAGTGTGAAGTATTTTGTCTAATAAAAAATACAGCATTATTTTATTGCTCAATTATAACTCAATTATTGGCTCTAACATAAATTAATTATTTTTAAAAGATAGTATTGAAAACATGCTCTATAAACTATATTATTGTACAATTTTGTTTTTAGTCCTTCCAACGACTATCTCCTCGCATCATGTTAGTACGACATAACTATAGTTTACTGAGAGGTAAAAAAAAAGAAAGAAAAAAAACAAAACATTGTTATTGTCATTATTAATACGAAAAACGACAGAGACATGAGCGATATCTAATCGAAATATTATTGCAATATTTGAAACGTTTAGACGATGCGTATCCCGATGATCGGAGAAAACGCCTATCATACAGCAACTACCGTCTATATTCACCAAAAGATGTTTTTATCAAGCAAAGGTTACATACGTTCATACACGTGATAAACTTTTATGGTCCTTTACAATTACCATGATCACAGGTTTTTTTTCCAGAATAAATCTTTCGCCATGAAAGTTATAGAATTTAAAACATAGTTCATCCTGATCATTACCTGAATGATAAAATACTATATCATTTCAACTTTAAAAATAAATCGTTGTCATGATCATTTTCTCACTAGAATTATCATTTAAAAAAATAAATCTTCTACAATATTAAATAGAAACAAAATATAAAATCTATTATTTCATACGTTCAATTTTTTCCTAAATATTCATTGTAGTCACTAACGTGAGAAATAATCATTAAAAGCTAATTCAATTTCTAATACAAAAATAAAAATTATGATGTGGCGTTTTTTTTCTATCAAACTAAAGAGTGAATAACTATCCATGTTTTCTATTATATAACAAACGCGGTTTTTTTTGTCTCTATTACCTAACTGTAAGAGACGTCATTTTCATAACATGCTTCTTAAACTTATATGTATCACGCGAATAAAAAAATGAAAAGAAAGTAATATACTTTTATTATTCATTAATGCCTCCGCCTCAAATTATTATTTTTTTTCTTTTTTCTTCTTTTTTTTCTTGAATGAAGTTTCACGCCGCTAGAAAAACTTCAATATACATACAACATATCAGACGTGAAATATTTTTATCTTTTTTCCTTAAGAAAAACTAGAGAAAGTAAGTTGATTGTTTTAAACATATTACAAACCATCAAGCACGTCGTCACTCTTTTGAACTGAGCAAAAAAAAAAAAAGATCAAAAAGCATAAATTAATTGAAGATTCATTGCACACTAGGGAGCAGATGAGTCTAAGAAAATCAAGTGTGGTTAGATTGTATCAGTCAAACTTATACTATTGTTTCATCCATAAGCTCATAGTGATAAAAAAATAGTCTTGATTATTCATTTTCTAATATAGATTTAATATTTTCAATCATTATTTTAACTCACCATTGCTCGTCATCATGCATTGAAAAATAGCTGATCATAGAGCGGCACCATCATGGATAATCTCGTTTGTCTACAAAAAAAAAAAAAAAGAATAAAAATGAAATGATGATGTGAAAACAGCAAGCGTTGATCATATATATATTAACAAAAATAAAATTAATGTATATTTCTTTTCCGAAAGTTTATTGTGGTATTTTGTACCACCTAGCGTGTAGTGCATCTCTAATTTTAAGATTTTTTTTTTTTAACGCAAGAATAAAAAATTTTATTTTCCTACATTTCTTAATGAACGAAATAAAGTAAAATAAAAATGAAAATTTAAAAAAAAAAAAAATAGAAGAAATTATATTCAATAACATCGAACATGCTGTGCTTCATTATACGTTAACGCACGAACATAAATATATATACTTATCGTACAAGAAGAAGAAGAAAAAAAAAACAAAAAGAGATTTTTTTTTATCCACATGTATTTAATTATTATTAAGAATGAATTTAGAAATTATTATAACAAAAACGATCTAAACACACAGCTAAGAAATTCTATAGAAAGTATATAAAAATCGATGATACCTGGACAGAGCGACTAAGAAAAATAATATTGTATTATTATATTAGCTTATATCTATCTATATTAGCTCTATAATTTAGCTTTCAATATCAAAAATTTAAAAATAATCAATTCTTAAATTGATTTAATAATTTTGAATGTTCATATACTATATGAAAATAAACTTAAATGAGAATAAATTCATTTTGTTATCTTAAAAAATTAAAGAGCAATCTAAGAATAGTAGCAATAACAAAAAATGAAAACATGAATCTAAAGTTTGTTATAAATTACAATTGTTGTACATGCGTATGTGTATGTGTAGCAGCATAGCGACAAATGACACGCTCTTTTCTATCATTCAACAATGTGTCAAGCTATTTGACGTAGTAATGTGTCAATTTAGTTGACGATACATTTTCCGTTTACTCGTTGATACAACAACAACAACATATTCAATATAAACAGGAAAAAAGAATAGAAATACATTTTGGATACAGTTTCATTACCATACTGATAATTCTCTATCAATAACATCGCCATACACTATAGTGCCATTGTCATTCGCTAAATGAATGATCGATCATTTATGACCAAATTAATGCTATATTGAGAAACAACGATCACCAATTTATTTCTTGCCAATACGCGTTATTTATAGAAATTTAGCAGTGACACTTTTATTAATCTTTTTGCGTAATTATATTATTAAAAGTGATTTGTCCTCATATATTTTACTATAGTTGTGATAAAAGCGGATGTTCTTGTTATTCAATGAATCTAATAAGCATTATCCTTTCAACGCAGTAAAGCAAAAATATGTTTTCTTTACGACAAAACTTAAACTTATAATATTTTAGGACTTCTAAGCATTATAACCAACTCAGAAAGTATTTATTTGATGTAAAAGAAAAGAAATAGAGTCATTTGGGAAAAAGTCGCATAAACGATAGAGATTAGCTTGGGCTGTCAGAGAAAACTCCTAGCAGATCTCCTAGATAACCGATACGATTGATATCTGCTCAATTCGTATGTACAAAAAATGAGAAAGCCTATTGATAACAATTCCTAATCCAATCATGTTCATTTTCTTCACTGTTTCATTATGACTTGAATGGAAGTAAGATGAACAGGTTTGCCTGTATCAACGATTTTTTCTAGAAATTTTGTTAGGAATTTTCTTCAGTAGATTAAGCTGATATTTATGAATTTAACCCCATTCAACTTAGGAACAAGCTCTTTCTATTCATTCTAATTTGATAGACGATCCGACTAGTATCTGTATGAGAATTTAACAATTAGTAATATAACTCTCGATCTCAAAAGAAATATTATCAAATAACAATAGAACAGAATTTTAAGGATTTAAGCGAATATATGTGAGAGTTTTGATAAATTCGAGAATTTTCAGCTAACTGTCAAATAAAGTAGTAAAAAAATTCTCGTGGGAATTTTTTTTTATATATTTTTTTGTCTGAGAAAAATTGTGTAAGACCGAGATATTTGAGAACTTACAATAATTAAGAATTAAATTCTCATATATAATGGTCTAAAATTGCCTTAAACTCGAATTTCGTTTTTGATAAATTTTTAATTGTAATATATAATGATCGTGTTAAGATGTTTGTTCTTTTTTATTCATTATTTAAGTCTCACGCTAAATTTTTTTTTAACAATTTGAAAATTTTTTAAAGATAAAAAAACTCTCACATTCATTGACCTACCTCGACATTAACGAGACGGCCTTGTACGTTCTGAAAATTAATAAATAACTAGAAATTAACTACTAAAACTTTTTAAAGCTGGTCGAGTGAAAAGTATAAAGAAGAATTATTTTCAGTATAGTAGTGTAATCGCGATGTTGCTTACACACATATACACATATACAGACAATAAGAAGAAAACCAAAAGTTGGAGTGCGCGCGACGACCAATATATACAAGGTCATCTCTCGTTATTTAGCGTTCGCATTTGTGTCGTATTCAATTTTTTTTTTCTCTGTTTCTCTTCGTTTTTTATTTTTTTTTGTTTATTGTTAAAAAATAATAATAAAAAAACCTAAAGATGGTTGCTGATACAATTTATTTTCTTATGTATAAGTACTCTATAGGGTAAGAGAGATATTAGTATTTTCTCTTCTTCTTTTCCGTTTTTTTTCGTTTCTTTCTTTTTCCGATGATAAAAATTGATGTATCTATCTATTCTAACTAATATATAGAGACTTTGTTTAGGAAAAAGAGAAATAAGAAGAAAAAAAAAGAAGGAAAAGAACATGTACTTGGTTTTATGAGCATTTCTTATATCTACCCCTCTTTAGATATATCATCTGCTGTCGACTTTCATTGTGTTCCTTTTCCTGTGTATGTGTCATTTTGATATGTAGAGAAAAGCAGGAGAAGAGAGAAGAGTCCATGTTTGCATGCAACTTGTTACAGGCGGAACATGCCATAAAATTATTATTGTTACTCTTCGGCTTTTTTTTTCACAATAACAACACTTTTACAATTATTAAGATTATGATGATAATGAGTAGTTGTTGAAAAACAACAAAACTAAACGTTAAATATTGAAATGAAAAACGAAAATTTATTAGAATATCTAATAATAATCCAAATGATTAATGTATTTGCTTGCCAATGAAGACGAACGAAGATAGAAGAGACGACAAGAGAGGAAAAGAGAAAGATAAGATTGATTAGTGCAATATGATCATCATCATCTCGATACACTTTACTATATACAATTACCAACGAAAGGATTCTGTTTCGTTGTTTTCGGGTGTATAGGGATTATTGTGCGAAAGAGAGAGAGAGAGAGAGAGAGAGAGAGAGAGAGAGAGAGTATAAGAAACGATGGAACAACCAAGGAAATATTACTGTTTCATTAGTTTAATAGTACAACCAACTAACATGATTGATTGTCTGAATGGATAGTATAAATGGATGAAATTATTAAGTATTTAATTCTATACTAAAAATTTGATTTAACTAACAAAAGATTTTATCTCAAATTTTTGTTATCTTTTCTTTTCTTTATTTTTTTTGTTTTAATTCTAAACAGAACAAACTCATATTTGATGTCTATGTGTCTTTTTTGATAATTCACATTCCATATATGGCAGCTGTGCAGTATAAAATATAACAATGATTATTTTGTCTATTAATTAACTATATATTTACCGTTCTTTTCTACATGTATATCTAAAACTATTTTTAGACAAATACAAAAACTAAAATTCTCGTGCAGATAAACATGTTAAATTTGACAAGCTAATGACAGAAAACGGAAACAAAGATATTGAAACATATATGATTAGTAGAGTGGGTAGAAGAATAATTCTGGCTGATGAAACAAACAAACAACAACAAAAAAATATATAAATGCAGAAGGATAAATGTATATAATTGGTATGCGTTTGTACATCCATTTTTTTCCGATAATTGACAATTATAAAAACACTATATCTATGTCATGGACAGTTTCAATTTTTTTTTTGTTTTTTGTGTGTAGATTTAAGACTGGAGTCCAGATATTATCAATATATTAGAAAAAAACAAGCTTGTTTTGTCAAATATATTTACTGAATAATGACAAATACCATGACTATAGATTAGAGAATGTTAGAGGATATAGACACAACAAGTAAATATTAAAGATCGGAAATAATTATCATACGACAAAAGAATTTTACAAATTTCTACATTATATCGTACTAATATTATAGATTACAATTTATAATTATTTATAAATAATTGAAAACAAAAAATAAATATCTATTTCGCACAAATATAAATCATTAGAGTCTTAGTGTATATAGCGTTTTATCTTCTTCTTTTTAATGTCATGTACAGAAATTTGTATGTGGACATAATGTTACATTCCGAAAGAAAATATAAACAAATATTTCAGTTAGCAAATATTGTAATTTTTCTCTCAACATAAAATTGAATACTATCTTCTTCTTCTTTTTTTCTTTGTGTTTTTTTTCCCCTACCAAAAATGGTATATCTAAAAACTTTAGTTTGATAATTTTGTCACAAAATGTACTAGTATTCTCAATGGAAAATGAAAAAAGTTCAAAATCAAAACATGCTAACTCGTTAATGGTTTCTGAAAAGAATTTTTGCGTAACTACGTCATAATTGTCTTAAATTAGTCGACAAATCTTGTTTTTAATTTTATTTCATGCAATGTTATTCAAAAAAATAAAATAAAATAAATAAAAATCTCTTCTCTTTCAATTGATACTACGATCACGGCATGCTACAATAAGAATAAAAAACAACAACAACTGAAATATAAAAGTTTTTCGGTATAAATTGAAACAAAAAAAAAACAGGTCAAACAAAGTCATTTAATTCGAGAAGATGATTATTTTTGCTAGAAATATATAGACTAGAGGAAAAAATGAAGATATATAAAAACTGATTTAGGTTATTCAATTGATTTGACAAAAAAATAAAAAGAAGAAAGAAAAGAAAACAAAATTTTTCTAGAGTGTTAAAACAATGTAATGTTGATATTTTAAAGTAACCAGAATAAATGATGAGACTTGACATAGTTAACATAATTAAACAAGTACATACATATTTGCGAATAAAGTCCCGACTATTGACGATACACTGACTATTATAGAAAGTAACAGATTGTTAAGAGAGCAAGACGTATGAATTGAAAAGTGTTTTAATTAATATTTTATGGCAATTTCAATCAAATTTAGAGTATTTATATATTAAATTTTAAAATTTTTACCTTCACAATAGAATAAACAAATTTTGTTGTTATCATGAGAGTTATGGCTCCTGACCACTTTACAAATTGACGAAAAATAGAGAGAGAGAGAGAGAGAGAGAGAGAGAGAGAGAGAGAGAGAGAGAGAGAGAGAGAGAGAGAAATAGAGTGAGAAAATTCTTCTAGAAATCTGAAAAACCAATATTTTTCATCCGACAATGTTTACAGACAAGATGAAAAACACGTTATTTTTCGTTTCTTTTCAATATTGTTGTTTTCGTCTTTTTCCAAATAAAAAAAAAAGCACATTTTGTTCCTCAAAAAAACTAAGAAAATTTATTTGTGTTTGACACTGGATCAGTTAAAAATATGGCACAATACAAAAGAGTGTGATAAACTTGAAGTGTGTGCAGTATAAACTTTATCAAAATATTTTTAGAACAAGAAGAAGATTAACAGAATAAAAAGATTTGTAATAGTTTTCCATAGTTTGAGTTTTAGAATATTTTAATGGCACTTGTAAATCCTTATTTAAACTTACTTAAGCAACTCTTTGAGTTAAATATGAGATTCTCAACCTTTACCATTCATTTTAAAAGAATTTTCTCATTCTATCAGTATAAACATTTCTAGGTACAATTATTTACAGTAAAAGTTCAACATTAATTATATATTTTTAGTAGATACTCAATGTTTTTATAAATATAAACTGTTCTGAGAATGATGCAGTATGTTTTATGATTAGATAAGAACAGCTTAGGATTAGATGAAGTCGATTATGTACACTTATTCACCTTTTTCATAGAAAAAGTATCCACTCACATGAATTTTTTCTGAATATCTATAAAAAAGAAAATTTTCAGTTTCAAGAGTCGATGTGAAAGATTTTTATTAGATACTGACGGGCAGGCAATAGTCGGAGAAAAACGAGAAGGATATATCTCGTGCAGAAACATTATTATTTAGAAACTAAAAACAATAACGTTTTATATATTCGTTGATTTATTGAGGTGAAAATCCTCATCTAACTAAATATCATAGCTCTCTTATCATAATTTTTTGTTCTTGATTACGTAGTAGAAATTCCATCATTTTTTTTTTTTTCTATACTATAACAGAAAATATAAAATTATGAAGTGTTTTCATTTAGAAAACTCTTCCGAATAAAGATATATCTACCTGTCTAATAGAAAACAAAAGCGGTATGAAGAAAAGTATCGAAATGAGATTTTTATTTTTATTTTAAATAGAAATAAATGTTTGATAAAACTAATTTACAAAATGAAATCCAGAGGAAAAACAAAATAATTACACAAGCTCTTTTGGTTTATACTGTTAGTCATTCTTGCTCTTATTCCAGAAAAAAAAGCGCAATCTTTTTTTAAAAAAAAAAATAAGTTTTTGATGAGTTAGTAGCCCACAAGGGACAGAATATCTATCTGATACTAGAAAAAAAATCATGTAGAGAAATATTTAAAGACATCGCAATATAATCCTCTTTGTTTCTGACGTGCGCATGTAGTATGAACTTGATGGTGGATTCTAAAATGAACTGATATATGCAAGAAATAGTTATTGATCATAAAGGAAAAATGCATGTCTATGAGAATCTTAACTCTACATTTCTTTAAATATGCTAAAAAAACATTCTTTATAGTGTAACAAATGTTCGATTAGTCATTATTGATTGAAAGCAAACGAACAATGATAAATTTAAAACATACGTATGTAGTTATGTCTGTTTTGCATAGATGAGAAAGAACTTACGTGAAAAGGCCATAAATTATATTCATTCGTAAAAGAGAAAAGAAAAAGAAAAGGAGAAAAAAATCTGTCAACAAGAAGGTTGACAATAAATGATTATTTATACTTTTCCTTGATTGCATAGCGCAGCACATAGAGTAATGACAGTATAATCAGCGCGAGTTTCAAAAGAAAAAAAAAGAAAAATAATAATTCTAAGATCCTACTTTGCATAATGTTTTATGAATTAATTTCAACATTCATTATAGATTGACTTTTGCTTCGCATCATTATCATCATCATCATCATCATCATCATCATCATGATCAACAGAGGTATTCTAAAAATAGTTCTATTAATAATAAAGCGGTAAATGTTATTTCTTAATTCTTAGTCGATTAAACATAAATAATATTACATGATTGTTTGTCTCTTTCCTTCATATACTCTTTGAATTAGATCAGCTCTCTCGGAAGAATCATCATTTTATAAAATCTAGTTTGAGGTAGTCAATTACTCTGTACCAATAATTTAACGAATTCATGTATCTCATATTTTCTTATATATTTTCAATTATAGGCAAAAAAAATTTATTTAGAATGTTTTTGCTAGAGGAATTTTAGTAATAATAATTCATTTTTAGCACCACTATGTACTCAAATAAACCGATTAAAAATTATGTTATAGCATAAATCTCAATCCATTTATAACAAATTCCAAAAGTCGAGTACGCTTTACTTAAATTGTGATTTTTTTTAGATAATGCAGTAACATTGCTGTATGTTTCCCCCCCCCCTTCCCCTACACACACACACACACACACACACACACATTTTTTATTTATTAACTAATGAAATAAAAGAGGCTTCTTTCTTTCTTGTTCTCTCTATCTCTTTCTCTATAGATTGAATAAATCATCAATCTCTAAGTCTAATTCACATTTCTAAATGACAAAAACGAGCGAGAGAAGAGAGAGAAAGGGGAAGAACAAAAAAAAAATCATATCACTCTATCTAATTCAAGTTTGATTTTTCTCAAGTAGTTTATAATTATCTTCTTTGTCGATATTTTATGTCTATCAACATAATATGCAAAGCGGTTTGTTGCAAGAATCTGCATGTCTGGAAAAAATTCAGCGTAAGCCTAACAGGCAACTAACTATTAATGTCTATTAAAATGACTTTTCATTATGCGAGACACGAATATTAGCTATTTTGTTTCGAAAAAAAAGAAAAATTCGTATTCTATTCTATCATCTTTTGCCTCTTGTTGATTGCTTTCTCCAGACATGAGTTTTAAGAAGCCTGTCTAACATCGTTCTTTCTAACATGCTTCCGGTAGACAGGCCGAAAGAAAGAGAGAGCAGGGGAAAAGGAAAATCTACACAAATATCTCAACAAAACTTTTTTTATCTTTATTTTGTATGTGAGCATTTTTTCTTTTTTGTTCTTTATTCTGTTTTCTTTTGTTGTTGTGTATATTTTGAACTATTTTATATGAAGATTTTTTCCTTGTACGACGAATCTAGTTATTCTATAACGAAATACTTCAGCTAATTTGTTGAACTTAACTGAACTAGAATGAAACAAAAAAAATTGCACGTGGTTGGATGATGTATAAGTTGAATAAAGATCAACGTATTGAGCATTATATATAAGAAGATAGAGAATAAGTACAATGATGTTATGAGCAACAGTGTATCCGTATTCAAATAACTGATTAAAAAAAAGAATGTCACAGAAGTGACATGGATTTTTACATAATTTACATTGAAAATAATTACAATAGTAAAATGATAAAAAGCAGCAGTGGAATATTTATGGCAACAATTCATAACTGCAGCCTAGTTCAGTTGTACTAACGAATCTAACAAATATTGACCGTTTCCGATGTTTCCCCATGTGATTATATAGTTTTTCACAATTTTCTACTCTAAATTAAATGTAAAAGTGATGACGTCGGTTTTCGCTCATTTATCTATCGATATTCATGTTTTGTATGTTTTATTTTATCTCTGACGTTTCTTGTTTATGTCGATACTGATGAATCTCAAAACTAATCTGAAGTGACATTTACAAGATGTGTAGCCCACAGCATTTTTTTTGTTCTAGAATATCTCTGTAAAAATGTATATAAAACAAAATTCAATAAAATGATCAAAACAAATTTTTGACTGGAATAGACGTCCATACAAACATACTCTCGTAGAGCCATTTCATGTATACCTCTATATAAGAAATCTCCGTTATTGTTTGTTATTACTTTACATGCACACACATATTATGTCACGCAATATGTTCTTTTTGTTCAAAACGTTTAAAGAATGATTCTTTTATATACATACTCTAAACTCATCCCAAAGGAGCTAAGAGGTGTATATCATCGATTTTTGTCGTTGATATTTCTTATAGCTTGAAAAGAACTTCGACATTAATTTTGATTTAAGAACTCGCCGTCCCTAGACAAAATCCTATGCATTTCTTATCTGTTTCCTACTAGGATCCTATAGGATGCTAAACATTTAGAATCCTATTATGAACAGTTTAGGATACCTAGCAGGATCTTCGATGTTAGGTTTCTTCCAGGAATCTTGAGCGGATCCTAACATTTAAGATCCTGGCAGGGTTTTTTTCTTAATAAAGGAAGCTAGTTAATCTCAGGTTGAAGTAATAAGATATATTCGAGCCCATTTTAAATGTGTTTTAGAGTTAGAAAGAAAAACTTGGTAATTTTTTATCAAATTGAGACTGTTCATACATCGCGAGAGCGTATTTTTACATTTTCTTGTTAGGATCCTATTCGAATCCTAACAGAACTCTAGTAAATCCTGCGACTTTTCGGTACACCTGATTTCTTTAGGATTCTGTAGGATTTTTTAGGATCCTACCAAAAAGCAAGCTAAATTCTAATAGGATCCTACCAGGATTTCTCAGGGACCCTATCAGGAAATATATAGGTTTCTTACTAGGGATTGCTTATACTGAATAAATTTGTTTTAGATCCTCTTTTTATTTATACAGAAAACTGCACTTGCTCTTACTATGTGCGTATATCTAAATCTTTGAATCTACCTTTCTTTCAACTACGCTGAGAATATATACATCAAACATCACCAAAAATACAGATTTAAAAACACTTTTCCGAAGTCATGGTTTTTCTGTATAGTTAAGAAGGGCTTATAAAACAATTCCATTTATTAAGATTGACCTTGAATTTATGTTTTTAGATTATGTCATGATGATCCACTAAAGTACACTTGCAAAAACTAGACGAAACATACCATAAAACCCTTATAAATCGTCTTGGAATTATCCGTTGTTCAAAGTATATGTTACACTGGAATGTTTCTGCCAAAAATGTGTGCTTTAAAGACATGCTTTAGGATTTTTTTCGTTGTTTAAGACACGATTTTCAGAACGTCTTTTAAAATACACATAATTTTTATATATATTACATTATTGTGTGTTTTTATTGAGATTAAATCTGGACGGATTGCACATTCAAAGCCACCCGTTCAATAGAAACAACACTCTCTTGTAACTTGTTTTAGAATTGGTGAGAGCTGCATGGTCGGGGAAGTGAGGTGAAAATATTTTGGCTGACTCTGAGGTACAGACTACAATAGATTTCCCCGGTACAAAAAAATTGGCCCTAAAATGCGTTTTTTTCCGTTTTTAACCGAAAAATGTTTTGAAACGAAGAAAAACGCGTTTTCAAACGTTTTAGAACGCGTTTCAAGATCGAGTCTGTAACTCCTGAATCGTTCCAGAATTTTCGTTAAGTCAAAGGTGAGACTTGGCAACTCAGTGGAACTTGATCTAAAAATAGTAAAATTTATAATAAAGGAAGTACAAAACTGATGATCTAAAACTGAAAAAGAACGAAAAGACGATGATATTTCTTCGATATTTCGATTGTGCTCATATACTCGGCTGACCGCAGAACAAGACGGTAGATGATTAGTTGCGTTTTTCAACCGTTAAAAACGGAATAAAAACGCGTGAGACCGGAAAATGAAATAAAACGCGTTTCTGGACGATTCAAGAGTTGCAGACTCGATTCTGTAACGTGATTTTATTTCGTTTTTGACGATCGAAAAACTCGTTAAATGTTTCATATGAAACGCGTTCTAGAACGTTTCAAAACGCATTTTTGTACGTTTTTAACGTAAAAGTAACACGTTTCTAAAGTGTTCAAAAGGCTGTTTTAACGCGTTTTTGAAATACGTGTTTACACGCGTGCGTTGTATCCCGTAGAAAACGGATCAAAAAAAGGGAGTTTCGTAACGCGTTTTTTTGCCGTTTAACGATTTTTTTGTGTCTGGGTCCCACAATACGCTTCAATTTTTCTTATTGTGATAGTACTAAGTTCTTACGGTACCACAAACTAAAAATACATATTTTTTGTTCAAGAATTTTATATTGTATCGCGATTCGTTTGTTAGTGACACTTAACGCAAGAAATTTTAAAAAAGTAATTATAGAAATATAGAAGTGATAATGCGACTCGTGATATGTGACGAAATAAAACACTAGTAGAACTAAAAGTGGAGAATAATTTTTTGGTGAGTTACATTGCACCTTGGAAATTTTATCTTTAGTGTGATGTATTTTAATTGTTTCTAATCAATCTGTTCGCTTTTTCTTCTGCTGAGCAGATAGATGCATAAACAGCTCATTTCTTGCTCTTTTAACATGGTGTTCAGAGTTGCATTCGCGTTTTTACAAGTTTTAATTACTTTGTTTTCGATTTTTTGGTGTAATCATATGATCAAAAATTAAATGTTCAAGTAGTTAGATACCGTTATGTGCACAACATTTAGTAGATGTGAAAGATGAAGAAGTTATTTTTCATCGCCGCATTCGTAGTACGTCAGATTGGCTTCCAAAATGAACTAATATTACCAGTATACTGTTATTATGCTCTGATACTATAGTACCCAGAGCTATACATACTCTGAAATCTTAGACATGAATGTTCGATGTTTCACATACAATACGCAATAATTTATCAGTAATAATTATAAATGAACCAAAGGACTTCAACTTAACTCACTCTAATTTTAAGATTCAATTTCAAGCACATTGTAAAAACAGAACTAAAAAATACACGAGGGGATTCTGAATATAGCTGAAATGCAACTTTTTTCTCCACCAAATATTTGCTGTCTAGTTCTTAAAAGAGTAAAGAGAGTTCATTCCTGTGGTAAGAGAAGTAGAAATCATTTATCCTGCACTAAATTTTACCTTGAGAAATTATTGTGTGTTGACATACATCATATTCTCGAAAACAGTCAGAGTAAAATGCGATGCATCAGCTCTCAAATATTAGAACTTAGAAGATTTTTAACAGAGCCAAATGAAGAGATAAGATACTAAACAAGCGACAAGCTGGAGAAAAAAACGTAAGAGTTTCTCTGAGTTATGAAGAACTATCTATGTACAATATTTTCTAAGAATAAAATACTGAAATTGAGAGTAAGTTAAAACTTAAAAAGATTATTTGGTGTACTGCTCAAATAAGAATTTCGTTGTGCCAATAGGCGATTAAGTCAATCGAAAACGGCATATAACCACTCTCAGAGTACAACAAAAACGCGTTTGACAGTGGGCATTTTTGGCCTATTGAAACGGATTGATTTTTGGTTATTGAACGGATATGATTTTTTTCTTCGTATTAAGCTGTTTTATTCTCCGGTATTATCGATAGTATATCTCGTAATCGTCAAAAATAAAAATCATTTTTCAAAAAATACCTGAGGAACTAAAGCCGGAAATTTTTCAGCGAAAGTTTTGGAAAATAATTGTCTTATACAGGGTTCATTGCAGTTCGATGAGGTGACTTTTAATATGATATTTGTTTTTATTACAATTGCTAGCGGAAGGAGAAAACTATATTTTTAGGTTCAAACATTAAGAATTATTAGAAAACCTGCTTGGAAAATACGATACTAATGGGCGCTAATTTTTTAAATGTAGCATAAGTAGAACAATACTTGTAAAAAATTTGAGCTCGTTTGAAAGCTAAGAAAACTTAAACACATTACAATGAATGAGTGTTTTTAGAAAACGTTTTTGGCGTGGAAAAGTTTTCTATTCAAGTTTAAAGTCAATCTGGGTAATTTTTCCGCTATAAAGTTGTCCAAACCGTCATAAATTCCTTATATTGTTTCCAGTATTTAAATTTATTTAGGTGGCCAAAAAACTAAATTTCGCCCATTTTCTCGACTTTGGAGAAAATTTTCTAATGAGAGTTTCCCGATTCTAATACAGATGAAAGTTATTCTTCGAGAGAAAGGTAGTAAAGATCGAACTTAATGATCGTTCAGTAAAAAAGAGAAAATGTTGACTTCATATTTTCGGCTAAATGTCCGCCTAAGTGCCCACTGTGCGTCTTGTGTTGCGAGTCTTTTAAAAGCATATTCAAGTACATTGATAAAAAGGAGTTGAAGTATAAGAGATGGAAAAAATCTTGTAGCTCACCAGTGGAAAAATATAGAAACAAAAATTTACATGAAATATATCATTCTTTGATCAAGGTTAGATTCTTTATCTGCTGAAGTGGATTGATGATTTAGTTCAAACTTTTGTACAAAAAAAGCTCTCAAATGCATTCTAATTTATTTGAGTTTCCTTCCGCAAATAAAAACTTTCTAACAAGTTGTTTAAAACATGTCAGACTACTGTTCATTGTGTTTTCTCACCCTTTCGAACTCACACTTTCTGATCGAACTTAACATCAAAATTTTTGAAAAATAAATTCTCAATCCCTTGGATTTGGTTTGTAAAATATTAGTACATGAATCAAATTAAATCCATGAGCTATGGCAAAGCACGAGTTAGATAGCTACGGATCGATGACCGCTTGATGTGATATTGTTCTGTGATGAAGTAGCAGAGTATAGTTAGAATACTGTTTTCGCAGCTGATTTATTTTAATTTAGGACCACGACTTTTTTCAACTCACCGAACTAGCTACGAAGACAAGTATCAGACAATATTTTTATTTTACTCTATAATTAATATACCAATTCATTTTTTAACCTTAGACTTATTCTTAGAAAACTAGTTCTATAGTTCTAGAAGTACTACAGGTACAACTATCTCATTTTCTGCCTCATGCAGCTCTCAGAATCCTAAGACACGGAATATGAGTTTTGGATTCACACTAAGTAGTTTTAGATAGACAATCTCTTTAAAGGATAAGCACATTTTTGTCAGTGAGATTGCATGTTAGAAAGAAGATTATCTCAAATACTATAAAAAATAACTTTCTCAGTATTCTAAAATACTAGCTATGCGAGATGAATAAAGTGAAATGAGATGGTGTTCTTTTTACACAAGACAAAATATTTTAGTACAAAAAATAAAATAGTGCTGCTACTCATTCGGTTTATTATTTTGACTATAAAATCATCCCGTGAAAATCATCGTCTATAAAACGATTCAGTTCAGTAAACACAATTTCAATTTTTTAAAAGCTCATTCTAGTTTTTTTATGACAGAAGCTATTTAGTTAATAAAATGTTTTCGACTTTTGCTTCCATATTAACGTGAAGAAAAAAATAAGGTTCATGTAGAGTCGGAGAAAAATGCTTTTTCGTATTCAGCACAATCGATAACTCAAAAGATTTTTGGCAACGGGTACTGCCAAAAGTTTAGGGAAATTTTCTGAACAAAATAAAGAAAAAGAATTTCTATAGGAAAGTAATATTAGTTTGAAAATTTTTCTTAAACTTTTGACAATACGTTTCGCCCAAAATAGAAAATCTTTTGAGTTATCGATTGTACTGAATACGAAAGACCACTTCTCCACGACTCTGAATGAACTTTATTTTTCTATCGGTGGAATATGAAATCTAAAACGGTTATAAAACGTATTTGTAAAAATACCAGAGAATATTGAAGCAAATAAAAAAACTTGTTGCGATTTACAATACACTTTTTCATGAAAGTACCTGTGTTAAAAATTTTCTTGTCGTAGAATCCAATGCATTTTTATTTAAAATGGCAAATAATCTAGAAAAAAAATGACATTAACATCAAATAACTGGTTAATGCTGATAATATAGAAAAAAATTCTTGCTAGATAATAACTACAAAAATGTTATTTTTGTATATCAGCGTAGTCGACAATAACAGCAACAACAATAACACCAGAGAGTATCATTAATATTAGTAATGTATTTTTCTATTTATAACAGGCATCCATCGTATATACACGCTAGATGTCTAATAATATCTCTTTTTCTCTCTTTATTGTTTGTTTCTTCTTCATTTCCACCATTAACAGTAGCAAAAAACAAAAAAAGTTGTCAATTTTTTAATATTCTTCAACAAGAAACATATACGCGTTGTTTTCATTTGTATAGACTCTTCAATGTGTATCGGAAGTAATGTTATAGGGTTCTCTCCCTTTTTTTTCAAAAAAAGAAACTATCATTTGACGATATTAATATTTTTCTTCTTCTTGTGTTCTTGAACATCGATCTTGGAAATTTGTTTCCATGTTAAAAAAATCATTTCTTTCCTTATACATTAGCAGAGGTTAAAAAGTTTGAACAGATCCTGACAAATAATCACTATCCTTATGTGAGATTTGTACAAAAAAATTAATTTTTTCTCTCTTTCTCGTTGTATATTCATCAGAATTTATGTTAGTTTCTACGGATATGATGCATTAGAAATATATTTTATTGATGACTAGGTATTTTAGACGAACGATTAAGAACGAAAGAAATGAATGATTGAAATTGTTTAAGCGAATATAATGTGTGAAAATAGTTGATTGATACTTATAGTATTTTTATTATGAAACGATTATTCACGCAAATATTTTTCAAATGAAATGCATTTGACTCTCTGGCATACGAAGAAATAGGAAACAGACTAAAACAATATCCAAATGTGAAAATGTGATGACTCTATATATTAACACACTTCACACTTGTCCCATTTATCGTTCTATTATCTCTCTTCAGTGTAAATTGTCTAGTTTTTCACTAAATAAAAAATCGTGTTACAAAATTCTTATTTTCAGAACAGGAGCTAATTTATTGTCTAGAATTATTTGAAGTAAATATTTTTATATAAAACTACAAAGGCTTAAAATTTCAATCTTTAATTATCCGGTCCAACATTCTAATAATTATTAGAATCATGTTTTGTTCATTTAGTTTGTTAATCACACAAGATAATCGGAATTTGTTTTCTTAGCAACAGCAAAAAAAAAAAGAAAAAAATTAGATTTTCTCCAGTAAGAATACATCTTTTAGAATGGACTTTCAATTTCATGACTACTTAATATGCCGAACTGACATGACTGTTTTTCGGGATATAGATTATTGTCAGTGTTATCAGTCGCCAGTATTGATTCTATTAAACATAACAAAAGAAAAAAATAGTATATACATCTCTTGTCTCTCTCTAGAATAGACGACGGCAACATACTAATCTTGTTCCGATTATATACATCTAGTATTACAGTGAGCTATTTGATCTAATTCTTAAATGAATAAATAACTGTCGTCGTTTTTTTGACAATAGAAGCATTTATAATTATATTTTTTTTTAAGAGTTATATATACGTGCATTTAATAACTAAATAATTCTTTTTTGGTCGTATCAAGAAAAAATTCTCGAAAAATAGTTATTAAACATTTTAGTTGTTTATTAGTACTTTATATTCATGCTGTGACATTGATAATATTACCAAACGAGGGTCCTCTTGCGATTTTATAACGTGATAGTTTGTTAATAATCTCATTGAATCGATTTAAATAAAAAAAGTTCCAAGAATACTCTATCTAGTTAAAATTTTTAAAGAGTTAATTTCATTCGTTAAATAACTATTTCGAAATCGAATATTTTTGTTGATTCTGATAATGTTCGGAGATGTTTCTGCTGAGTAAAAAAATATATCCTGGTGCTTCTACTCTAATCGGCCAATTTTATACCGAACTTCGAACAGGGAAGATGTGACAATATGCTCATTATATAGAGCATCAAAAGTTATTCAAAGATTTCGCAGCTACTGATGAGATAATGTGTAAAACCTAGTTTTATAGAGGCCTTTTTTTTGCATTTTAGGTGTCTCTTAACTCATCCAATTAAATCAGAATAAAACGCTCAACTATGTTAGATGAAAACGAAGCTGAGAAAAAAGCTTAAACAGGATGGGGATCATACCCATCACCCTTCGCTAGACTAGATTATTATACGTATTATAGACTTTATTTTATTTCAGAACAACGCGACTAAAAATATGTGACAAAAAACGGTCAAAAGTGTCACAGCGTCACGGGTTTTCTTACTTTTCTTTGATTAATACAGATTAATTAGAATAGTTTCGAACTTAAAAAGTTATCACATCTTGTAGTGCAAATAATTTTCTACAAACTGGTATGCTTGTTGAATTTTCGCCTGTTCGTCTTCACTCTTTTAGATACGTGTTTCAGATAGCTTCAAAATCGGTTTGGGGGGCTGTTTGTACAACAGCTGTATTTTTATAACGAATCAACGTTCAGAGCCAAGACACTTTTCATTTTGTAGAGAAATATTTAATCTACTTAATTATTTATCTAGTTGCAATTTTAGATTATTTTCTAACTTTATTGCCATAGTTCCTTGAAAAAGATCGAAAATAGGAGACCGTTAGCTGGACAAGCCGAATGGATGTAATACGTTGATTTCATGACGGTTTCTCTTGTGTGGAGAGGAAGGAATAAATAATAATAATAATAATAATTGTCCTTTTTCTTCATCGGATTGAAGTTAGGGACGAGAGAGTTAAACGCCATTCGATCTTATTTTTTGATTTCCTTTCCCACTGTCCAACTGGTATCTGGGGTTGA
>CAJNOQ010001822.1:0-28239 GCA_905250885.1 Didymodactylos carnosus | reverse complement strand
TACATTTCATCGAGTATCTAAATACAAACATAATCAGCAAAACAAAGTCAATCAAAAAGTTCTAAAAAATCTACATGTTTACTATCAATATGTTATAGTTTTTTTCTGAGAACACGTCGAATAATCGCGAAACTGAACATCCATCTTCATCGATCACTTTAACTGAATGCATTTTTAATGTTCCTGTAACAGATTTTGCCGTTTTGAAAAGATTTTCAAGTTTAGTTTTCGAACTATCAATATCATTTCTCGTGATTTCAATCAAAATTATTTTCTTAGTTTTTTTCTTTGCAAGTGTAATAAAATCTTCAGCTGATCGACACACTCCTCCTGTTAGTATAGCTGACCACACAAGACGTTTTACAGTACCTCCAATTCCATCAACTATACCCTTTTCATGAGAAGTTGCAAAAAAAATGCTAACTTAAATTTATTTTCCGTTCTTTAGCAAGTCGTGTTAAATTTCGAAAATGAAAACATTGTTTAAACCGAGAAGCAGCACCATCTGAAAAACAATTTATTTCTTCAACATTTGGAAGAACTGTTTCGATATGATTTAAAATGATTTTCAAAGCAGAATCAGCAACAAATTTATCGTGTGTTATATCTAACGATGGTAGAGCAAAAGAAAAATTTTCACCTTTTGACCACACAAAAGCAGTAAATATACTCAACGGTTTCGTGTTCCAATGCGCCTTCTGGATCGCGTCTTGTTCTCATATTGAAATTCACTGCAAAATCGACTTGCAATACTATCTTTTCATCACTAACTTCGGTCTTTAACTTTTAAAAATACTCTGTCTGTTCTCGTTTAATGTACACATGAAACAGAAAATATTCAGCTTTTGACTTCAATAACGAAAATGCTTCATCAACATTTCCTGAAAACACTTTTTTTTCTGCACGACCATTTTCGTTCATCCATTGTCACCAAGTAATCTTAACGTTGCCGTCCGTAATGTTTTCCTCAATTTTTTCTGTAAAAAAATCTTGACAAAGTGAACAACTACTGAACATACATTCTGCGTTATTAGTACTACAAACTATGTGCTAAAGCACCTGTTGGAATGACAAAAGGAGGTCGTAATTCAGCAAACGATGAACTACTTAGATAAACGTTGTCATTCTCTTCTTTAAATAATTCATAAGTTTCACGTAAATTATTAAACAAAATTCGTTTCTGATAAGTTACTTTAGTTCCATCATCCCCTTTAGTAACAACTGTGTCCCGTTTACCTGGTAATTGATATGAAATATCGTCTCGTAAATAGAAATTATGAATGTCATTTTTTAGTTTGTCGGCTAGCTGAACTGTAGTACGTTGATGTTTGCTGAACGATAACTTTTTTCTTTTTATCACATTTTGGAAGTGACGAATTTGTTTTTTTAAAAGCCTTACTGCATGATTGACGACTTTTAAATGAACTTGGAGGAGGTTTATTAACTAAACAGTATTTTTTATTTTCTCGATATTTTTGTTGACAAATTTTGTTTTAGGTAAGAAATTTAGCTGAGCTTACTCCTGTCAGTTTTTGCTTTTTCTAATTATAACGAACACGATCTTTTGTTTTTACTACTTCATATTTCACTTTATCTTTTTTGATTTTCTCTTGATATTTTTTCATTCTTTCAGCATTAGTCATGGCCATGTCAAAATGACGATAGTAAGAAGAAACAAATGGTTACCTTGATAAAACCGATACAAAAGATATTCGGCAATAGTAACTATATGACAGAAAAATTTGCAAATCTTTTTCCAGAACTGTTTCTTACTGGATAGATAGAACTGATTCTCCTTTTCTTTTCCAGCTATTTATATATTGTGAACTACCAAAACAAAACGGACAGCGAAAGGAAGAGAGAAAAAGAAAATATACTGACCATTTAAACCGTTTATTTTCTCGTTTTTTTAATCTGAACAACATGTCATTCAATGCGGAATCCGATATTGATTTTGAATGTGTTGCTACAATGGTTAAAATTAAACGGAGCTGGAAATATCGAAAGATACAATAGATCTTAGACATTTTTTGAAAGTTTTATCGGTGGATAAGTAAACTAAATGTCAAATCAGGTTTAATTTATAACATTTCGTTGATAAAAACAAAAAGATTTCTCAAGCTGGCTGAAGATGCTGAGGTCTCCAGAGACCTTAAAAGCCGTAGTTTTTTTTATGGTATCAACTGTTCAAGGATGCTATTATGAAAATGAAAAAACAGCTAAATCTAAAGAGCAAATGATTGATACATGTAATGAATTTTATCACCGAAACGAAACATAATTCAAAAATATTCAAAAGTTTGCCAAGCAATACAAATCAGAGGACGCTATTAAATGGTATATGGCTTGACCCGGTCTCCTTTTTTCGCTCTTTTTCAAAGAACTATGGCAATAAAGTTAGAAAATAATCTAAAATTACAACTAGATAATTGCGTAAATTAAACATTTCTCTATAAAATGAAAAATGTCTCTGCTCGGAACGTCGATGCGTTATTAAAATACAGCTGTTGTACAAACAGCCCCAAAAATCGATGTTGAGACTATCTAAAAAGCGTGTCTGAAAGAGTGAAGACGAGCTGGCAAAACTTGAACAAGTATACCAGTTTGTAGAAAATTGTTTGCTCTATAAGGTGTGATAGCTTGTCAAGTTCGAAACTATTCTAAAGGAAAGATTTTATTGAATCTTCACCAAAAAACAAAAATGGGCCGATTGTTTAGCTTATACGCACACGTCCTTTTTAGTTCGCTTCGATTCAAAGAAAAAGCAGGAACGAGCCGATTGCATCTCTGCTCAGTAAATGCTAATGGATTTATCTCGATGTTTTTTGTTCTAAAAACAAGCCTTTTATCTCGTTTTTCGTCGTTTTACGTGGAATTCTAGAAAACAATAATAAATAGTACGCAATTACCCAATCTAAGATGTTATTATGCTGTTAGATGACGCTGACTATACCATACGTTCGACAAATGATCATACGTTTACCTTGCACAAAAACAAAGAATATTTCATATACTTCGCGTTAAAAAATGATATCTCCATCTGTTTATTCAAATATCTTACCACAAGTCATTTTATCATATATATATATATACACACCTGAGATTTTTCATATTTCGTTAAAACAACCTTTTCAAAACCATCATTTTACATTCGAAGAAATATAGCCTACACAAAACGTGAGTAGACAATTTTTTTCTAATTTGTTTTTCATTATTCATTGCGGCTATTCTAAAATATTTTATGCTTTCATTTAGCTTTATATGCTTTTTGACTAATGCTTCTCTCAACACAATCGAACAAACGAGTTAAACGAACTTGGAAAAACGTAAGTTATATGACTATTCATTTTCTTCGTTTGTCACAAGACTCATTTATGAATGTATATTTCTAGGAACCAGCATCAAGTCTTGGTAAAGCTGTACTTCACCATTGAACGCAAATAAATTCAAAATTCTCTACGTCTTTAACACACACACACACACGCTCACCTCAATAATCTTTACCATATCTCATTCATTAGCAAAATTCAATATATATATATCCGCTCTTGCCTAAAATAACATCAAAATGTCTACTCATAATAAGTAATCGTACAACTTAAAGACAATTTTATTTCTCATATTCACTTCTGCTTTTATACTGTACTTTCAGGTTGAATATGGATGACAAAGAAATGTATGGCCACTTTTTCTCGTTATCTACACCACCACAATCACCAAATAGTGCACGATCACTGTCCCCAACGGATGGTAGTAGTTCCTGTGATTCAATAACAACAATATGGGATGGATGTAATAATCAACAGGATTGGTGTGCATTACATCTTCGATAAAATATGAATGGCACGTAGATGTCTTTTTTTAGGTAGCTTCAGACTGTGTTTTTGTGTGAATGTGTTGTGCTATTTTTTTCTTTCAATATGATATTTCTGACTACTTTTCTTTAATAAATGTAACTTGCATAACGTCAACTTCTGAAAATTCCAAAAATGCTTTGATATTCACTACAAACACAAATTGAGTGATGATCATACTCTCCATGCACAAAATTCTGTTCGTCGGAGGATATGGGAAAATACTTTTTTCCCGACGTACTACGTCACGAACTGTTCATTGATTGTTGAATTATGAAAGTTAACATTTATTTTATGAGAAAAAGTGTTACGACTGTTTCTCATAAATTATACAATCAAAGCAAACTAGTGATTTTATGATACTGCTCATATTTCATATCAAACAAATATCTTTCTTTATTCACACTTCAAATGTATGTCGTCATGAAACGTTTTAAAATGCCCGTCAACTTTTTACGCTGACTAACAAACATTTTAAATATATAGCCTCATATTAAACAAAATGTTGTTTTTGCTTATAATGCCAATTTTCGCTTGTCTTCTGTTCTTCTTTCACTTGTTCTCATTTCACCCATGTATAACTGGATAGAACGTGTCGAGTTATATAATATGGGAAAATGCTTAAGTTTCCAGAAGCTATTTTTTTGATCAAAACTAGTGAAGTATTCATAAAATATAAGAGTGTTTATAGAAATTAACAAAATATTCACCTTTAACCTTATTTTTACATTCGAAAACAGTTTTCGTCTGATTCTTCATTTAAAATCGACTATAGAAAATTGAGATATTCACGACTAAAAATGGTCGAGGAATTCGTCAACAGCGAGCAGAACTCTAGCCATGCTCCGAGCCTTTGTTGCAAACCCATCTAGTTTTTTCAAGTGAGAGCTGAAAAAATTATTTTTACTTGATTGTACTCACCATATCCATAAGTAAAAAAAATAATGTCGTACACTCTCCTAATTTGCCCAGACGTTCACATCTTTGAATGAAAAAGTATGGCATAGTTGCTCCAGATTCAGAAAATACAGATTTTCTCTGTGGCAAAGCAAACTGGAAGGAAAAATGATTCGTACTTACAAAAATCGTTTAATGGCGATTCTAATGAAATAAAAGACATTGGCCTTATCTCTTCGCAAAAAATACCACGGTAAGTTTCCAAAATTCTTTATGAACTTCACAAGGTTACTCAGTGTTTAATAAAGAATCTGCAAAAAATATTTTCGAAAAGTTAGAAGAACAAAATAGAAAAAAATTTGAATTTTTTTGGAATTGCCTGACTTTTTAGGAAAAATCTTTAAAATGTGTCCAAAATGATTTTTGCCTAGAAGTTTAAAATCAGTTTTCGACAGAACTCGTTATACTCTATCTATACTGAACGTTTGAAGCCTGGATCACGTTCACCAAGGGATGGAGGTGGGTCACAAATGTTGCATGAAAAATCGTGATTTCTCCGGAATAAGCGTATTACTTTACTGTTACTTATCTGTTACTTTTTCGACAAAAGTAAGAAATTTTTGTTACTGCTTTACGTTTTACTTTTCAGGGATAAGAAAGAAAACTACTCGTAACAAGAAATAGTCAAACATTTCTTGCTGCGGGTAACAAGTAACAACTTTTATTACTTTGTGACTTTTTACTACTATCCGTACCAAAAAGCAGTGTCCCTGGTTATTTTGCGAATAACTTTTGATAGAAGAGTGTCGGAGACTTGTGGTTTCCAGTTTTTGAGTTTAGACACTTGAAGACGTCTTTTAGCATGCGAAAACTCCTTTCTCCAAAAGTTGGAAATCTGGTTTTCCAGAGGATCTTTGGAAAACTACCCGTAGTTTCGAAACTTTCTATAGAATTTTCCTTTCTTCTTTAGATGAATCTGTATATCTGAGTGTCCTCTTTTCAAATCCGAAAGAATTAAGTTGTTATCTCTCCAGGTTTCGGAGTTACAGACGTTTTCCGAGGACAGATCTGTTTCATTTTGGTCAACTTGATCTAACTCAAAAACACATTAGACATAGGTAATCAACCATGTTGATCATCGTGGCAATGTTTGTTTTCGTGTGCAAATCAAAATAAGGCCAGAAAGTGAAAGAAAGCCTTGACCGTTTACCTGCATAAATTAAAAACTCTCTAAATACTCGGTCATTTCAGCTTCAATATGACTCAAACTTTCAAAAGGTACTCAGAAAAATCAGAAAAATCATTGTTAGATTGGAAAAGACAGAATAGAAATCACTGACTGTAGACGGTTTTCCAGAAACCTCCAGAAGAGCCTTGTTGAAGCGGTACAGTTTCAGGCAGTTTTTATTGCTAGATTTATATTCCTGATCTGTTCTGAGTACCTTTTGAAAGTTTGAGTCATATTGAAGCTGAAATGACCGAGTATTTAGAGAGTTTTTAATTTATGCAGGTAAACGGTCAAGGCTTTCTTTCACTTTCTGGCCTTATTTTGATATAAGGCCAGAAAGTAATATTTTTTACGGATATTTTTCGAATAACTTTTCACAGAAATGAGGTAGAGATCTGCGGTTTTCATTAGTAAAGAAACAGTAAAGTGACACCCCTACTCCGGAACGATTCAATATTTTTTGATAAAAATTTTTCGATCCACTGTATGTTTAACTTTTTCCCTTTCAGTCAAATCCTTGTGGTTATACACTGCTACATCTATAGTACACTGTCACATTCTTATAATACATGCTCTTTAATATATCAGATGGTTTCTAAACATGCCTGTGAGAAACAAAAATCATATTTTTACGTTTATTTTGAATGAAACGTTAACTCTGGTGCTATTACTTATAACACATCGCAACTGTTTCAAAACGACGAAAGATCCCATACTTTTGCAATATTGTGAACAGACCAGTTTGTAAAGAAGCGAAAGAGCTTTCTAATTATGCGTTCAGTTGTTTATATGCTCCTATGCTTTCAGAAAACAGCGCATGAAAATGATTTCAATGGTGCTCTGTAATGTCAGCTTCCAAATGAAGATCTTATGTGAATTGAAACGGCTATAACCACTAAAAAGTACCTAAAAGCAAATGTTTATAGTTTTCCGCTTTTCATGGAACCAAAAAACATAAATGGGCTGATTCTTTAGCTTATACGCACCCGTCCTTTAAATAATTCTTCTGCATTTTATAGACTAGGATGCTTCCCTTTCACAGTGGGCACCTCTGCGCACGTCTGGTGTAAAATCGGAAGTGCAGTTTTCCGCATCAAAGTACCGCAAAAAATAGTTTAGAAAATCTCCGGACAAAAACGTTATCTTTTACGTTTTTCGATTTTGTAATCATCTCTAGCGGACAGGAATAACTATATCTTGAAGTTCTGAACCCGTTCTGGTGTTTTTTGAGTGAATTGTTATGTCGATTTGTGAGTTTTTCAATAACAGGTGAAAACAGGCGCAAACACTAATGTTTGAAAAACTTGGTTTTCGCTAGATTTTAAAATCTTTTTTTAAGAATAAATATTGCCAGGAGATTCAGCATGATCGAAACTTATGTTAGTTAGGAAACAATTTTCCATAGATCTCCCTGAAAACCGATTTTTGAAAAAAGCTCTAAATATTTTCTGTTTACGAAAATACGCTCTTAAGTCTTGGCTATCGGATACTGGAAACCACAAATCTCCATCTACTTTCGTTCAACAATTATTCAAAGCACGGTCACTGCTCTTGTATTTGGGAATCGATGGTAGTATACTTAAAATATAAAAACTCGTACTTTTCCAAAATAACGAATACATTGAAAGGATATATATGCCAACGTATGTATGTGTCCACAATACAATCAAAGAAACTGAAATTAAACGAAATAAAATAAATTAGCATTTAAATGCAGCAGAGCGGCTTTCTGCACTTTATTTAGTATGTCGGTGAAAGTTCTCAAATGTGATCAATAAGTTTTTGCTTACTTTCTGCTATCTTCACTTGTTCTAACATCTACGTCAAAATCAATAGTCTGTCTATCTAGTATACTGGAAAGACTTGCGATCAAGGACCTGGGAATCGCAAATGAGAGTTACTTGTACTTAAATAATTAGTTTTGCTTCGTTTGCGGACGGACCAAACCGCCATGACGTCGTGTTATCAGCGGATAATGAAAATATGTTTAGAATTTCTCGACTGTGTATCAAATTGGGATCATGATCAAAGGGCCTGACGAAGTATCTTTTTTTTATCATTTCTAACTAATGTTTACAAAATTGATTTTGTGTTTTTCGATAGTTTTAGTTTAGAATACTATAATGGAATATTTTCCGATTGTATTCTGACAGAATAAAGCTTATAACTAATGTTTACTTGAATAAATGGCTTTCATCGTCGTCAAATTAGTTATTGATCCACCGATAAATGTTTTTCTTGAAATATCGTTCAAGCATTATTTTTGCAGCATTATATTTTTGTAAAAACTTCATCGTTTTTGCTTAAAAAAACTACTTGATGTCATTGTAGCGATAAGACTTGAAAAAATCAAAGCTTGTGTTTCAATAGATGTTATATTCCGTTTCATTTCATACAGAAAGCCTAGAAACTACTTTGAAAAGCCGGAAATTCAAAACTTAAGCAAAATTTATTTTTGCGATATTTATACATGGCTGGATATAGATCGTCAAGCTGAACAAGACTATGTGTGTTTTCATCTTTCGAATCAAAATGTCAATGTTGAAAATTTAAAGCCTTTCAAAAACGCTTTATTTTTTAAAAACGAACGTAAAGCTCGAACACATTGTGTTTGGGAATCTTGGAAGTTTTTTATTCTTGTTCTCCGTAAAAAGCTGAATCTGAAAAATAGTGTTTCGATACTGTTCAAGTATGATATGACCTAAAAAATTTAGTTTTTCACCAATAGTCAAAATTTCGTTCATGTTCGCACTCGCTCGGTCATATACTAATATCTATGTGTATGTACGCCCGTCATAGTAAAATCGAACAGCCTTCGATGACTTTGAATCAAAGATCAAGCTCATCCTTCCCTTCGGTCTGCGTTCGCCAGAGGACTATCTGCAATATGTTATGGAATATCTGTATGTACGTTCCTTACTCTGGTATCTTTGTGTATGTACGTCCGTCACAATCATCCGTCATATCTGTGTACGGACAAACACACACACACAAACAATTTATTTCGTATGACCATAGACTTAGAGTCAATGGAATAATGCGCTTGTGCCTCTATAATAATACTCTGTGCCTCTAGACCCAATTTTTCTATCGAGGAAGCGAGCATTCTGTTGTTCATTCACCGTTTTGCAATAAAAGTCACCGAAATTTCTTTTTTCAGTCGAGCAGGCAGAGTCGAATGTATGACCATATCCAACTATGATATTTTTTTATCATGCTGAAAGATTCATTCATTCATTTTCTTCCCCCTCATCCTTTCGGCTTGGGGTTTAAGCTGGTTCAGTAGTCTCTTCCATTGGTCCCGTTCTTTTGCCGCAGAAACTACATCGCTTCTTGACAGTTTCCACCACTCGTCGCAGAGTCGTTCGATAAAATGCTGAAAGACATTCTTGTTATTGGGCACAACAGGTGAAAAGACATGGTACGTCAAATACATATCCAATATTGATGGGAAACAAACACGAGCTATCAATGAAGTTGGCTTTGATCACCAACCATATGCAACGATTAGTTAGTAAAAGTTTTCCTGTCTCTTGATCATCGCACACATTGCGATATAATTTCAGTGGACGATAACCATTGCACTGCATTAGGCATGCAGTAATCCGATAGTTTGGTCTCCAAACAGTTCGTAACCAAGCATGCTCGGCCTGGAAACTTGATGCGATCGAACGTGTTCGGACGAAGATTACAAATACGATAGTTTATTTTTTTCTCATCCGAGATATAGGCGAGTGCTCTGCTGAGGAACTGTTAGGACGAAATACCATAAACCTTATAAAAATACGTTCGAATTCTGGCAGCACCTTTCTGTCTACTTTATTTGCACAGTGAGGAAAAGCATTTTTGCATGAAAACAAAGTAAATCAATCTTCGACGAGAGGCCACATTATTACTAAAAGTATGCTTAAGTTAGAGAGTAAATAAGATATAGTGAAACCTAAAGGTACTTTGAACTTCCTGGGCTAAAACAAACTTAAACTTGCTGCTCTAACTCATCAAACTTTTCTTTACATGACTACCCATGGCTACGGCGTAATCATGGCTGCTCCTTAGTATGGGGTGTAATCTTCACCATTTTTTCTGTTTTACAGAGATTTCTTTCATGTATTTTTTGCTCTCACGCTCTTAGCTTTGACAAACTAGTTTTTTAAATCTTTGGTAGCGAACTATTCCTTGATCGAACATGTTCGGTAGCTGGTAATCTGTTCGCATTTAGGAATTTATCGCACTGTTTATAGTGTACTGGGATGCGATTGAGCATCTTACAATTGTGTTCGCCTGGTACCATCATGTCACGGAAGTTCGAGAGGCGATTTCTCACTAATTCGCCAAAATGCCGCTCGAAAAACCGAGATTCTCACAAGATCCCGACGTCGAATGCCAGATGTTAAGCAAATAAGTCTGTTTTTACGCACCATGAGAACAACAAACATCGGCATATGTGAGGGTGTGGGTGAGGGTGTGGGTGACCCACACCCTCAAGATGAGTTGTCCGATCTCAGCTTCAAAGGCTAAGTCAAACGTTTAATTGTCATTCTTGAACTTTGAACCTCTCTTTTCTACTCCTTCCAACGGCTGAGTTCAATCTGCTCTTTTCTTGCTTCTTTTTTATCAATCCCTATCGGACGGTCAGGCGATTGAATGACCGGGTGTGTCCAATCTCCGCTTTCGTTCTAACTTTCGCTTTCTCTTTTTCAGATTCGTCTCCTCTATGATAGGATGATAATCGGGTCAGACATCCGATTTCAATCCATTGAAATACGAATTTTGCTTCCCTTTAATCCGATTCGAAATCTGATTATGCCCATGGCATTTCCGAATAATAATCGGATTTTAATTGCAAAATTTTTCACGGGGAATGTCTCTTCATATTTTTTTCACGACTTAACGAATCCATAATCGAACAGACTTGAAGTGAGCAAATCGACTGCTATAAATACTGTCATCGCTTCTGGTGATCGTGCATGTGGATGGCACGCGATGTTGCAACCACTCGACAAGTTCGTCCTCCCTTGACGACGGTTGATTATTGTCCTCCTTCCACGTATCATCTCGGCACAACACATTCAACGCTCGAAGATTAGTCATCGTGCTGATAAGATCAATTACATTTGTTCGATTCTCGACTGCAATTGAAAGTACTTCACACTGAATACGTAATGGTGAACGACTCAACGTAACACATTGTTCGCTATTGTAGTATCGATCAACGTCTTGTAAACCTAGTGTACGAACCGAAGTATTTGAATATTCAAACGCAGGCATTTGCGTAGACGATAGTTGCCAAGAAGTGAAGTTCACGAAATAGAGCCGAGGAGTTCGATCGAGCAAGGCCTGAAGTTGAGATAGGGGATCAAAATCATGATCAGGATAATACGGTGCCACTTTGAGTGCGATCAGCTGATCGAATCTTGGAACGATAGACAAGAAACTATCATCGACAGGAAGACCGAGTTGAAGGCAGTTTAGGTTGGAGAAGCGAAAGTGCGCCAATACCCGGCTACTGGATGGGATAAGCTCGTATCCTAGAGTGCACAGTGGGCATTTTTTGCTAGAGCAGGCGGACTTTAGCTTTATGAGTGAACTAAAATTTCATGAACCATTTTTTTATAGGTTTTTTACGATCCTCTTTCTAATGGCATGAGAGTTGGATTTTGAAAAAGTTTTCTAAGGAGTTGTTCAGAGATCCGATCTTTGAAAAACCCTTCAGAAAACTTTCTCAATATATAAAAACGATGCCACTGGAAAGAGCACTGTCGAAAACCTATAAGAAACATGTTTCGAGTCGTTCAGGTTACTTTATCGTGAAATTCAAATTTTCAGCACGAAATTGTTTGTGTGAATCTCAATAACTAAGAAATTTCTAGAATTCAAAATCGAGCTACCGATACTAGATGAGTTATACACCATTCGATGCAGTTTTTCACGCTGATTCCGAATATGGCATTATGTTTGATGAAAAGTGTGTTGACGGATGGGAAATCTTCGAAATACGCAGAAAATCTTAGGGATTTTGAAAAACTCGTAATTCGGTTTTAAAAAAACATCGAGAAAAGTCGAATGTACTGTAGATAGAGTAGGTGCTGGAGACCATTTGTGTGTATTTAGATGTTACTTTTAAGTGGGGGCAGCGGGGGGCAAACGACTATACTGAGGTAGACCTTTGTGGGACTGACGTTAGGAAGATTTGATGCGCTGCTACTCCTCGATTTCTAATTGAAGTAGACACATTTTGGTATGAGTAGATAGGTTAGGATCGCCTGATTCCGAATATGTGCTTTCCAATCGTTAAATATCACTGAGAGAGAACAAAGAATCACGGTTACATGCAAAGGTAGTTCATTGGCTGGTACTCCATACACATTTCGTGTAGTTCAATTTTCTCTGGAACGACTCCATCTCAAAATAGACATTTATACACCATTCGATAGAGAATTTTCAGGGCTACATTTTACACTATCTATTTTTGAAAAACGAATAACTTTGCTTTTCTGCCTAATTTCCGCCTGGATGCCCGCTGTGGAGTGTGCACATGATCATACGACAGATAGTCATCATCATGACGGCAAGTCTATTTCGACCTGAAGTCTGGCTCATGAAAATAATATTAGTCGAAGGCATAGGGCAGTGTATAGAGATTATTCACGTACCAAATGGTGTATTGACAAGTGCGTTAGGAAAATGAATGTCTGATGGGAATTCGAGTCATTGGTCTGAAGGACTTTTGCCTGTTGTATATGGAATTAATACTCGGATGTCATCAACTACAAAGTGTACACCGTATGAAGTAATGTTTGGACAAAGACCTGGATCTGATCAAGAGTTTTGGAGAATCGTTAAAGACAATGGCATACAAGATGAAGAACAACAGCCAACGCCTATTGAACATAGTCTTGATCAGATGAATCTTGGAGATAGCAACATCCCAAGCACGAAAAAAAATTATGAAGCGGGCGCTGCATCTAGATTAAAAGGTACATTTATCTAGCTTCAGCTAGATGCAGTGAAATACATGAAAATTTGATATAGCTTCAGCTAGATTGAATCTAGCTTCCACTGGGTACAACTAGTTGCTATCGATTAATCGGGCAATTCATTGCGCCGTTAATTGACCAATGGAGCGGCCGTTTCAGCTAGTACTCGATTTCAATCAGCATGTAGCTAGATAAATGTACCTTTTAAACTAGTTAATAGCTGTAAGTGGGCGCTGCAGCTATATTTGCAGCTATATTTTCTCTCTTACTCAATTTTGCTTGGGACAAATTCACCAGCTATTATCGAAAACGAGCCTTATGCGTTGTATCCAGATGATCCACAATTAGATGATAGTACTTCTGTTGCTACATGTCTTCTCGGTCTTTCATCTACCTCTGTTTGCACTGCTCCTGTTCTTAATCCTTCATTTTTCATTAATAATCTTATTTCTTTTGATTCTCCATCTTCAAAAAATGTTTCACATGTTTTGTTGGTACCACCTTCTGTAATAGTTTTAGATAATTTTGTTCGTGATGTTCTTGATGATCTAAATTCTATTGTAGGATCATGTGTTGGAGCTGAAGTTGTTGCTATTTAAGAGGTCGTTTGGTAAATGAACAACTTGTCTATGTGTGATCTGACGTTGATCAAAGAGAATAATTGAATTGGTGACTAGTGACGTCTGTGGTCATTTATTGGTGTCTCCCACCATTCAATCAAGTTTTTCACATCAACGGTCACGAAGATGACGCTTTGACAGTAGATAAGGAACAGAATCGTCACGTCTTCGATATCGGAAATTTTTCACCTTTTGCTACGTAAGTACTTGTCTATCTCGTTATCGTACCACTGTCCGAAATAAGAAAACGGGACATCTTTCGAGAGTACCGGTCAGATTTCACTAGATTCACTGGAGGAAAACAAGAAAATATGACAACTAACGCAAACAATTTGAATGTTTCGAGTGATTCAAGTGAACTAGAGGGCACAACGGAGTCGAACAATGCAAATGAATCGCATGATTCAAGTGAAGTGGAGGATTCGAATGAGTCGAATGATTCAGATAAACCAGGTGATTCAAGTGATGTGGACGAGTTGAATAATTTGAATGAACAGAACAACTCGAGTGAATCGAATGATTCGTCGGATTCTGGTGATATGTATGATCATCAATCAACAGATGAGAATTCTTTTGAACTGTCTCAATGTTCAGATAATTCTGTTGAGGGTAATCACGGCTTTGATGATGACACTGATATGAGCGAGATAAATTGGAATCAGAACATTCGTAGACGTGTGAAATCATTCGATGACAGCACAATCGTTTCATATCAGAACAACTATGCATTCCGTCCTACTGATGCTTTTCAACTGCTATTCACTGACCAAGTTTTCAAACTCATATGCATACAGACGAATATCTGTGGAAAACAGAAACATAAAACGAAATGGATTCCGACAAGCATGTCTGAGATCAAGTCATGGATTGGACTGAATATACTGATGGGCTTTCATAAGCTACCATCGTATAAGAGATATTGGTCGTCAAACAGCAATTTCAGATTATCGATTGTCGCTGAAACGATGTCAAGAAACGCATTCGCAAAAATCTTGAACAGTATTCACCTAGCAAATAATCGAAAGCTGCCTTCGAGAAAATTGAACGAATATTCTAAGACCTACAAGGGTGATGAATTCCTCAGAATTCTTCAGAAAAATTTCAAAGAAAACTACACTCTAGGCGAAAACATCAGTATTGACGAGTCTATGATCAAGTTCAAAGGTCGTTCATCACTAAAACAATATCTACCGATGAAGCCAGTGAAACGTGGTTTCAAAGTTTGGATGTTGGCTGATTCAAAGAGCGGATATGTTTAAGATTTTCGTTTGTACAAAGGAAAAGAGATCAATAGAGCTTCATCTGTCGGTGTACATGTTGTGAAAACTCTTGTTACAGACTTGGAGTTCAGCTACAGAAAAGTCTATTTCGATAACTATTTCACAACTCCTTCCTTTCTCGAATACCTCTATAAGAGAGGAATCTATGCTGCAAGAACTGTTCGGGTGAACAGAAAAGACATGCCAAAGGTTTTTTGTGACCCGAAAACGAAACTGGAACGAGGAGAGTATGAATACATCACCTCAAAACACCTTGTTCTATACAAATGGATGGACAGAAATTTAGTTTTCCTTCTATCTAATTTTCACGATCCCAAGTCTCATGGTTTTATCCAGCGAAAAGAAAAGAATGGAGCTAAACGAGACGTCGTTTGTCCAACCGCCATCATCGATTATAATCGAAACATGGGAGGTGTTGATCGAGCCGACCAACGAAAAGAATGCTATGCATTGGATCGGAAATCACCTAGATTCTGGCTACGAATCTTCTTCAACTTCATGAACATCGCTCTTTCCAATGCGTTTATCATTTATAAAGATCGGACTGGTGCTGATTTAGTCTTTCTCGATTTTCTCTCATCGGTCGCCACTGCATTGATCGAAGGCGAAATGATGAAAAACCGTGTCTCATCTTCCATCAATTCAAATCGAAAGAAGAACAAATCATCAGGAAGAAAAATCTCCTTCGGACTGCCGAATCAAACTGAACCACATCTTCCCATTATTGGCAATGCTAGACGATGTGCTTTCTGCAGTACGAAAAACAATCACTATCGAAGTGTTTACCATTGTTCTCACTGTAACAGAGCTTTCTGTATGAACTCGAAAAGAAATTGCTTCTATGAATATCATAAAAACATAGTCTGAATGAGAAGACCTCTTCAAGGTTGTGATCAGTCTTTTGTAAATAGTGTACATAATGTTGTAAATAAACGTATTCGCTTCGAACTAACTAGCCTCTTCGAATTTTTCAGCGGCTTTCGTGGATTTAATAACAACATTTGGTCCTCTAATTGGGTGCAAAACCTCGTTCAATTTCTGTGAGCTGACGATGTGTGGGACCGAAAGGGTTAAATATTAAACACACATTTTTATGAACATTACTCCACTTCCCGAGAACCGTTTTGTATCTTGTTCGAGAACAGATATTTTCTTTCGTTGTTATCTAATTCTTTATTTTGAAGAGTCATAATAATTATAAGGAATTCTCCGTTTTAACTTAAAACGGATCTAAAAATGTCGTTAGAAATAGTTGTGACATTTTTGACTGTTTCAGAACAATGGTACCAGAACTGGTTAATGGCGCAAAATAACCTTGATCTCTTGTCAGTTTGATTTTAGTAATTATGCCGGGACCAATATGTCCATCATAGACAGCTTCTAATTGTTGACCAATTTTCAGCTTTCCAGCGAACACGGGGTCTGCTTTATTGTACAAAAATACCAAATGATTGAATGATATTTCTAGAACTGTCGTTTCATTATTCAACATATCGACATCGATCGACAAATAATCGTACAAATCATTTGGTTCAGAATGAAGAAAACCGAGTATCTTCTCATACGTCAATTGACCATGGTCAACCACCTGAACATAATCACCGACAGATACTTGGCTGAGTTGTTTCACTGTACCACCCAAACCGATAACATTAGTCGTGCCTGGAAAACAGGTCAGCCCTCGCTGAGTACTCGTGCAGGTCCACGACATGCGAACTCCACTTGTTACAGTACTGCATGTACACGATGAATCAAAGATATACTGACTATTAGAGAAATAAGAAAATAATAGAACCAACAATAATGAAAGCATGTTGAATGAGGACGCAGTATTGTTGACTGAAAGTGTAAAGCGCTTTTCTCTCGTTGACGAAGCTGTTTCTTCTTGTTTCAGTCTGCTATTTATACCGGTCGTGAAAAGTACTGAAACCCCGGCAACGCTAACCAACATGTAAACATTGACACTACGTGCGTACAGTACACCATACTTTTCTAGATGTTACTCAGACAGAATATTGTTCGGCAGTTGGTTGATTTTTTCTTACAATCGTTTATTCATTTACAGTGTACTGTACTTTTCGTGCTTGCGTTTCGTTCTTGCGCATAACTGTCGTTTCATTATTCAACGTCTTAACACTTGAATCGAACTCGAATAAGAAAATAACAGAACCTACAATAATGAAAGCATGAAAGTGTAGCATGAAAGGATAGCCGGCTTATTTTCGATGCATCTCATCAATGAAGTTAATCATTTGCTACACCTCTCATCAATGAGCTAGTAAATCGATAGATGAACGTTACTTGTACTGCATGCAGTTTAATTTTCAACACTTTTATTATAGAAAGCATTTCCTAATTTCTTTCATAACGATAATAGTTTACTATTACTGTTAACTATTACTTCTAGAGTTTTAAAATACATTTAGTACTTCATGGTCATATAATAAAATTAAAATAAAATGATAAAATTCAAAACTCGGTTTTTCGGAAAAATGATGTTTTTTTTAATTAACCCTATCGCCGGTCAAATTATTAAGTCCTCTGAAATTTTTGTTATACACTATGAATTGAAACAATCTCGGTTGAAAACAAGGATGGACTCGGTCATTATTTAAGTAAATTTTATCAGAGAGCAGCTAGAGAGTTCCGATTTTCTCAGGTTGAAAAAATGCGCGGACATGTTTGGGCCATCCGCGAACTTTTTCAGAAGAGCTGTCTGAAATAGATTTGCTAGCAGATGTTTGAAAAACTATGCCGTGAGTAACAATTTTCTAATCGGATTGTGTTGATTCTTTTTCACGGACTCATTGCCCAGGGTATTCTCTTCGAAATGGGAGCGAAGCGAGATGGTCATTTTCGGCCTTTCCAGCCACGTATGGGGATTCCGACGAGTTCCGGGACTGGCACCCGATGACTATTCGTGGCCTCAAAAACGGATGAACTATAGATAGTCGATTATGCTGAGTCTCGTAGCAATATTTGTTCTAATCAGTGTTTCAGGCCAATCAAATAATTAATAATTAAAGTCGATTAAGATTTTCCTTTCGATGATATAATAAGGAGAAACAGTAGTTATCATTTTGCACCGTGAAGCTCAAGTTGTACAAAGCTGAGCCTAACAGATAGAATTGAAGAAATTTAATTTGCTAAATTTCATCTTCTAGGCTCAAGTTGGGACAACATCTCGTTAATAGTGAAAATTCGGGAAAACCACTTTTTTAAAGCTAATTTTCAGTTTCCCACCACAAACAAAGTACTTCTCAAGTTTGAGTTTGGAACAGAATGTGTAGCAAATTTAGTTTTCTAAATTTTATCTGCCAGGCGCAGCTTTGTGCAACTAGATCTTCAAGATAAAAAGCACAAAACATCATTTTTTAGTCTGAAGACCAACTTTTAGAGACCCAACATCAGTAGAAAAATTTTAAGAAATTAAATTTCCAGCATTTCATGTTCCAGACTCAAGTCTAATAAATGCTTCCATCATGGTGAGAAATGCTTATTATTGTTAATTAGTTATTTTAAATTTAGTGTTATTTCTATCCATTCTTGCGATTTAAAGAAACAACGCGACTATTTAATACGTTTCAGCTGTTCAATGGGTTTGGTGAGTCAAGAATTTATACAACGTTTATTTAAGTAACGAACTTTTTGAAGCATTTTCCTTTACGAAAAACATGTCAAAAAAAAAGTGCACGGGAAAGTTCACCTTTTCCATTATTCTAGTGTCAAAAACGAGTGGAATAAAAACCAAAAACGAAAGCTCTCGAATATAGACTGAACTGTTATCACCCGTATCCATTTGTTGAAGGGATTAGCTAAAGCCTGTTACTTCGTACACACCATCATACAATACATTCGGATTCATCTTAATTATAAATTGACTCAAGAGTTCAATATACCAATTGACATTTTTAGAAATAGTTTTAACTTTTGATTGTGTTCCAACATATTTTAGCCACCATAAGTAGGGTTTCATTATTATGTGTGCTAATTGATGATTAGATACTGATGCATAATTCGATCCAACGATCTTATTCACGTAAGACATTCATTTACTATGTGATGAATCTATCAGACCGATAATGGCTGACATGTCATAACTAACAATATTCTTCCTTCCTCTAAAACTTACCAAAATTCTTTTGAAAAGTTGGTTTTTTGATTTTTTAATTCTTTTGTGTACTAAGAGAAGTACGAGAGATCGTTCTCTTCTTATTTTTCGCGCTTTATTTCACCTTTCGTACTTCTCTTAGTACACAAAAACATTAAAAAATCAAAAAACCAACTTTTCAAAAGAAATTTGGTAAGTTTTTCCTTGCCTTTTCTTATCTTTGCGCTTTAATTCTCTTCTTCTTTGATTTATTATTAATTGCCAAATACCCTCACCCCGCTCACCCTCACCCAACTCGCACGTAGGACCGCGCTAATACTTGAATAAGCTTGTAGTTGTATTACCATTGTGAAACGTTGCATATCAAACTGGTTTTTATTGAAATTTTAATATACTGTAGCAGAAAAATGCTGACTGAAGCAAACCTCTAGAATTCGGTGCCCCCGACCGAGTCCCCGAAGCTATTTTAGCGAAACCCACAAATCGCAGGATGGACTGTGGTAGTACATCTGGTGTACTTCAGCAGTATACTAGGGGGCTTCAGAATTGCCCTGTTTCCATGGAAAAAGTCATTTCTCAAAATCGCCCAAAATGATCATTTTTGGACAAAATTGCAACTTTCAAGGCGTCTGTATTGAAAACGAAAGCACCGGAGACCATCAAACTTTTACCAAATATAATGTGACATATAATCTATTTGGGAATATGGTTGAAAGTCTTACGGTCGACTTTGTTTTAAATGGGTGCTACAAGAAAATTCACGGTTTTCTGGAATTGGACTCTTAGTGCTTCATCTATTACAAAATCACGAAAACATGCTTTGAGCTCGCAGTTGCGTGGTTTCGTAGCTCACACTGTCTACTATTTATGGGGAAATCTGCAAGGTGAAGTAATCTGTTGTTACTGAATTACAAGAGTTTAAAGTTGGCAAATTTTCAAGATGGCGGAATCTACGTTTTTCGAGACTTTTCCTAAAATATCAATATCTCAGCAACGATACAATTTTTTGATTTGCACCTTTTACCAAAATTCATTAAAATGTTTGGTCTACAAGTGCCCCCTACTTTGGCAAAGTTTTGAGAACATAGATTGAAGGCTGTTCCGCTGTAATAGATCGTGGCTTACGTGCAATGGCTCGTAAGAAAATGCTAACCTCTCATACATAAGTCACGATCCAAAAGAACAGTCAGTTCAAAAGTATAAGTCTAAAGCATAAAAAACATAATTTATCATGCATGATCTTTATTTTGAAATATAGAAGAAGGACAAACAAAGAATATTTTATGTTTATAACATTATCAAAAGCCTGTGTAACCTCTCCACATATTTTTTAATGTGACTAAACAAGTTTGGCAGACTGTGAAATCAGATCAATAGAGGTGAGAGGGCTTTTATGATTGAAATTTTATAGAAATAGTTAAGGCGATAACAGAGACGTCTGTTTGAAAGTGGTTGAATTTGAAATTGTTCCAGTAGAGAAGAAGAAGAAGAAGAACTACTAAAATCTTGTATAATGCAAAAATAAGAACGAAAAGAGATAAACGAAATACATGTGAAGCAATTGAATGACCTTTAACTAATGGAGTGAATGTATTCACTTCCTAACACCTCCCCTAACCGAACAGATGAACGTCCCGTTCATCAGCATCCCTCACACAGAAGAAAAATAATAAAAAATAATTAAAACATGAAAAAAAGCAAAAACATACACTCAAATTTTTCGCAACGGACAACAGACAATTTCAAATTGAACTAAATAAGAAAAGATATTGGATAAAAGGTTAGCGAACGGAATAAGGAAAGTGGCGTACCAGTTTTTTAAAATTGAACAAGCAAAAGAAACTGATCAATGTCAGCCCTGATGAAATTCAACCTCTTCGAAGTTTGTCGAAGGATAAAAGCATTGTAGTGATGAAAGTCGATAAAGGGATTGCATGTGTGGTTATGGATAAAGAACAACACAAACAAAAAGCGAAAGAGTTATTAGCACAAGGTAAGGCATTCACTAAGATGGTAGATCAAGATGCTAAGGGAAATAAAATAACAGTATCATATATAGTGAGTAAGATGGAAGGAAAGTTGAATTATAGAACTGGTGAATTGAAGAAATCTAAGAAAACTGATCAAGATACGTATGATCGATTATATGTATCCGGAGCTAGGTGTGTGGTTATGTTTTGTCAACCAAAAATGCACAAGAAACGTTTACCACTGAGGCCAATAATTTCAACAACAAACACATACAACTATCAACTGGCCAAATATTTAAGTGATTTAATCGATCAGGCATGATCAACACCACGAACATTTATAAAAGATTTATTCGATTTTGCTAGACTGATACAACAAAGGAAGTTGTAGCGACAAGTCTTGGCTACATTTTAACACCAATCCAAAATCTGTATCATTAGAATTGTAGGAGAAATCTGGGTCGCACGGAAACCTGTTTTTTGATCTTTAACGTTATGATAACTCCCGGACAACTCAATATTTTGGGCTCAAATTTTTATTGTGAACTGTCTAGGATCCGGCACATTTTTTCCTGAAAAATGCATCAAGATCGGACGTTCTGGGACAAGAGTTGATTTGTGAGTGAGAGGCACCTTAAATTAACAAAGGATCAGTTAATCAGGTGATCTAAATTCTTCCACTCATCCTTTCTGTCAGAAGATGATATAAAATCATTCCACTCCTATTATGCGCTAGATCCTCTCATGGCGAGTGTAGATGCATTCTATTGCTCGTTCCCAGCTTCTTTCTGCGAAGCTTATATGCCATTCAACAAATCTATTATATGGCTACCAGCACATCGATTTACTCTAGGACGGTAAGTTGAGCTATTGTTAAGAGGATTCTTGCACAGAAACATCTACTATATTAAAGCTATGCATTTCTTCCATGCAGGTGTTCAACAAAAGAACTCAATAGATTAATTACACATCTTCAGTTATCTGCACAAGATAGTCCGAATCGTCCAAAACATTTTGTAGCTGCTAGAGGACGTTCTGACTTGGAATATATCAAATATTATACAGGTCTAGATGCAATACTTTTGCCAGCAAATTCAGTGTTTTGCGCGTATAACGTTGGAAAATTTACTTAAAGCCGAGAAATATTAGTAGGACCACTACAAGTTAGGTAAGAATGACAAATAGCCTCTCGTTGAGTGAAATGAATGAAAGCGAACTTCATAAATCACGATCCAAAAGAACAGTCAGTTCAAAAGTATAAGTCTAAAGCATAAAAAACATAATTTATCTTCTTGTAGTTAAAAGATAACTCGTTTGACATGAAATACGTTTAAAGTGTTACTTCAGTTTTTCTTAAAATGCTTACTCTTCGATGCTCATTATGAATTTAATTTTACTATTAATATTTAGAAAGTAATGGAATGATACACAATCATCAACCACTGGATGTCAAAAATGTGTTCAGAGATTTTTGATGATTTTGCCCAATTTTGATGTTTTCTCACAGATTTTTCACATGTTTTAGCTGGCAAAATGAATATTTTTTATTGTACTGTGATTTCTGATGTAGTATGACTGTGTAATTTAGTAATAGCACATACTTCATAACTCACACTATACAGACTTCATCACGAACGTGGCCACATATTACGTTTTAATGTATTAGAAGATGATCAACAACTATTAATTAAATCAAAGGTGAAACATAGCATGGCTAAACATCAGATATATCAAGTTCTAATTTATTTTGAAAAATCGCGTTCTGCTCGTCAAAACGTCCATGGTACACATCATTGTAAATATGGTAAGGAAGGATTTTACAGTTATGTAAGTGCGTTGTTGTTCCGGTTTTCATCCTATAAACGTTAGGTTACGATTATTTTCCAGATCAAGATTTTTCATCTATAACTGGCCCATGCAGCTGGTGGACTCCAAAACCAATCAACATGGCCAACATGTCAGCCAGCGAAACAATATGGACAGTCAGCAAACACAAATTATCAATATCCTTATGATCAATACATTTTTATTCATAATTTAGCACGAGCTGAAGCGTAGATATGCACCGGTATCGGTATCCATACCGAAATACTGATACCGGAAATACCGAGCTTCGGTGATGAAAAAATCTAAAAAAGTCCGAATAAAAACAGTCGGTATTTTCGGTATTCAGTATACCGATACCGGTGCATTCCTACTGAAGCGTGGACTGGACAGAGTTAGTTAAATAGTATGAGCTATGAAGTGTTTTGTGTGCAATGTGCGGATATTATTGGAAGAACTTAGTGAGTTTCATGAGGCAGGGCATTTGTAGTATTTTAAGTTAAATCATTGTATTCAGACTAACGATGACGTTTTCTAGCTTTTAGAATGCCAGGCCTTTGTGTTGTATTAGGATGTTCAAAAACATGGTGATGTAGGAAGAGACAGTCGTGAAGTGTGTAAGACGGCTAATGACATTTATTTATTCGCGCATTTTTCGTGAACCCGATATTGGGTGAGCGTGAAGGTGCAAAAATAACGAATGAAATAGTAGTTTTCCAAACAGCCAACAATACACCAAACAAAATTTTTAATAAATCTTCGTCTTTTACGAGTTTGAAACTACCCATTTTCATATTCAAATTCCAAAGCTTAGAGACTAAGAAGTGCCCCATAAACGATGAAATTCCTCTTTAATCTCTAAATCTGTTCAAGTGCCACTTTGAAGGTGTAAAACAGATATTCAGACTATCTTGGTGATCATGACTGAAATGCTATAAAAAACTTCATCGATCTTATCTATTCTTGAAAAACTCTTAGAGAATAATCTTAGTAAGATCTTATCAAATGTTAGAATATTATGTCTCACGATCCTAGTAAGCTTTGCTTAAGATCTTAGACGAACGTAAGCAAAGTCTTACTAAGATCTTAATAAGATTATTCTAGGATTTTAGTAAGATTCGCATAAGGTTTTGACTAGTGGTTCTCGCTACTTTCCGTTATCGTTCGTTGCCTACAAAGTTTTGATGACTTCGGCACTTAGTAGAGTTGTGTACTTCAATATTCCATATAGTAATAAAACCCAGCTTTATCTTACCTTCCAGTACCGAGAAAAAACTTTTATGTTCAGCGAAATAATGTTTAAGTACATTTTAAGGTATACTTCGTTTTCTCAACAATAAAGACATATGAAAGTGTTTTACAAGGAACAACTGATGTGAAATTGATAAGTAAGACGAGCTTCCCTGTCTTCTTAACGAAAATAAAAGTAAAAATCATGTCTGTTGACTTTTTGAGGTTTAGTTTTGGCTTTACCATCTTCAGCTTCCAACTGCATTTCCAGCTAAGAATTAATATCGTTACCATACCTATATTATCCTTTGGCTAGTTCTGCGCTTTAACGAGCTTTTAAATTAGCTATACTTTAACCTATTATCTTGAAAATTTACAATTGTTTCCATCAGAGAATATATATGAAAAAATGTTCTCCTTCAAGAGTACATGGTTTAAAATGTTCTCACTCGAGAAATGATTGAGAAAATTGTTCCCATTCGAGGGATCACCCTAATTTGACACATATCTATATGTTACTATAAACCACAACTGTAAATTAAGAGAAAGTATAAATCTGTACGATGTTAACTTATTAATTATAATATAATAATATACAGGGTGTTGCATAAGCTTTTTCCAGGGGGTTAACGACGTGATTTTAAAGTAGGTATCTAATGAATTTTATACCAAATGAAAGCCCATAAAAAACTAGATCTAGGACTATAGTTAACAATTCAATAGATGCAGATAGTCAATCCAAGTTATAAATGTACAAGATTGTGGTTACTTCTTGCGAAGAAAATAAAGTATCAAGTAAATGTGGTTCAGTTACAAATGATATATCAAGCGGACCTTTTATTTGATTTGAATAGAAATGATACATCAATATCTAGTGTAACCGCCGTTGGCGTCACGTACAGCTTTTAATCGCTGAGGATACGATTTCAATAGACTTTCGAAAAGTTCTTTTTCATTTTCAAGTTCATAAAGAACATTTTGAAGATGTTCAAGCAAAACGAATGAAGAATTTGTCGGACCGCGTTCGCTAATCATCCCAGTCCTAAATGTTCATTGTCAGCTCAAAGCTACAGAAATACGAAGAAATTGATTTAGGACTTTTCTTTTGAATCCTATAACTTTGCAAAGAAAGATCATGTACAACTGAGAGATGTCTCATTTTAATCAGAAATGTGCGGGCTATAATCATGTCTCATTAAGAAAGGCTTTGGTTATTTTTTAGAGTTTCTGACAAACTGGTGTTCCAGAAAATCGGTCTCGGAGGCCTAGAAGTCCAAATCAATATGATATTCGGATTCAGCACACTCGATTGCCTAGTGTCCACTAGGTTTCGTGAAAAAAGCGAACGGATAGTTGGAGTGGTTTCCTCGTAAATTTTACAAAATGTTTTCGTTAACATACGTTCGAATCAATGAAGATTGATACCCTAAATTATTCTTGATTTATAACTTCATTTGATATATTAAAAATAATTTTAAGGTTAGCTTACCCGATCCTGCATCTTAGTAGTTCCAATCAAATTTCTTATAGAGATATACGACCTAAATATCGAAGTTTAACTTCCGTGAGTCAAACCTAAAGAAAGTCACTTTGTTGACGAAATTTTCATGTGAATGCACACTGTGGTCGAAGCTTCCTGCCTCATTCTTATCATACGTTTTGAGTGTCCAACCAATCCTATGTATTTTTGTAAGTTTGGTTAAATGATTTGATTCATAACCCTTTTATATAAATGATTGAAAATAAAAACCACTGTACAATATTTATATATCTTTTCTAATCTGATCCAAATTTTCTTAAATAAACATCATTATCTCTACTTTCGCAGTGAATAAAACATAATGTTAAATAAATAATGTATGTATAAGGTGTAAAATGATTACATGAGCACAATAAATACCAGTCAATACTTTGAAATATATCACCTGTTGGACGCATACGCCTTGCAATACCCTAAACAACCCGAATATAATAATTTTGGTTCACGTTTTGTTTTAATACATTTGTGTATTATCACGATTAATAACAAAGAACACTTTAAGAACATAATTAAATAACAGGATAAATCCCAAACATACGACTAAAATAATGTTTCTATACGTTAGTCATTCGAAATAATAAAAAACCACTAATACATCAACACATAAACAAAATAATAAATACCATGTTGATAATCTTTTTATAGTTGGAAAATGTAGAGATAAAAATTATGTTTGAATAAAAAAAAGAATGGTACAAATACAATATCACCCTGAAATACAAATAACGTTTTGGTAATAAAATGAGTGGAAAAGCATTCACGATGCATTCTTTGGAACTCTAATAAGGATAAAAATCTTTTAGGCAAGTGTGAAATTTTCAATATTACGAAAAGTCCATTTTTCCAGCAATTTTCTAAAGTAATTCTTTTTTAATATGTCATCCTATGTAACTTTCTGTGGAAGCATTTTTTCTTGCCGCAGTTTCACTTTACAATGCTTTTATCGGACTTGAATATTGACCGTCAATATTCTATTTAGCGTTCGATAAAGTTCATATTCACTTCAAGAGGATAATTTAAGCGAAAAAATTCTGCGTATGACTTCAGAAAAAATATTAGGGCTTTCTAGACACTAGTAAGGCTTTGTTTTGGGTTGTCGTCTAAGCGTGCTAGAATGAGGCAGAAAGTCGGAATCGAAAGTTGTAATTCTATTAATATTTGACTGCTTCATTTGGTAACCATAGAAAACACACATTTTGATGTTTTGAATACGACGGAATATCTAAAAATTTCCTTATACAATGGAGAATTGGTTTTCATAGTTATAGAAAAGGAAGATCGATAGAAACTAACTTTTGTATATTTGAAATGTAGAAGATCGACAAAGGTATAAAACTCCATATATAGTAAAATGTTCTTGTGGAATAATTTCAAATAAAACTTTCGTTACCACATCATGAAAAGTCAAACTAATTAAAAAATTAGATTACTTTGCTGAAAACCAATCATTCTTCATAAAAATTTTCATTCTATATGTATTATCAAAAATATAAGACCGACAGTTGTTTTTGAAATAATACAAAGACGGTAGAAGATAGAGGCGTGCAGTTTTCGGCAATCGAAAGAAGACAATTTAACCTCTATTTTCATGAACAACACCGCTTTCCGAAAATATTTACAATTGTATTGAGCAGGTAAAATTGAATACATCTTGATATTCTAGCATAATTCGAATGAATTTTGACTGAGTTATAAACCTTTTAATTTTACTCAAAAATCGGCAAAACTAGATTGTTTCACTTATTATAGGTTTTCACCAGGTTATCGAACGTTCGAATTCGATACTATTGATTATATTTCAAACATATTTAACTTTTTCTGATCATGTTTGAATGAAATCACTTGCGAGGCACTGTGACTCAGAAAGGAGCTTTCTCTCGTTATAACTTAGCTCGTTGTCAAGATATTTTTGTCTTTTCCTTTGTTTTCGCATATAGTTACCACAGTCATTTATTCACTCATACTATTTGACCGATCCCTATTGTACGGCGCAATTTCACTTTACCACACACGCACACCACAGAGTACAAAGGAAAAGAAAAAAGAAGAGGCAAAGAGTAAAGAAGAAAGCAATTAAAAAAAGACATTTGCGAAGTGTTGTTTAGTTGCATAATAATGTTTCACGTTTTCACGTGAGTAACACTGTCTGAAAGTAACGATTCACACCACTCAATCACTTGACGTCAAACATATTTCACAAGATTCATGCTATCCTTTTTTTCTTGAGACACAAAACAGAATATAAATATTTTGCTTCTTTGCAATGTAAAGATTCATTCCTTTCTTCTCCTTCGAACATCAGAGAAAGTACACATTTCTTCTTCATCTTCTTTACTCTCGTGGCACGTATTGCTGCCATGGAATCATTGGCTGACGAACTGTGGCTGCTTATCTTTGTCTATCTAAAAAAACTTGATCTAATTTATGCTTTTGCCAATCTTAATCAACGTATTCTCGAGCCACATTTCTACAACATTGATCTCACACAAGAAAATATTTCGTATAGACAATTTTGTCACATTCGCACCACAGATATCATTAACCAAATACGCTGCCTTACATTAAGATAAGATAAGATAGGTAAGATTTTATTTTTACTAAAGTGCAGGATATCACAAAAAAGAACAAAAGACTTGTGGCATCCGTGGATACCCTGTGATAACCGAAAACTAAAAATTTAAAAATAAACATTATTAAAAGCCTGTGTA
>CAJNOQ010001821.1:13588-28248 GCA_905250885.1 Didymodactylos carnosus | reverse complement strand
TTTCTGAAAACCTCTACCGGAAAAGACGACATTTTTTCGTTATTTTGCGTTTTTCTCAAAATGAGATGTTTTGGTTTTACGTTTTCGTGCGTCCCAAATTTCTCCGCCATTTTGAGCTAGAAAGCTCGGGATTGTTTTAAATCACAGCTAAGACCTGCCACTAAAACTTAACAGAATCAGATTTTTCGATTTTATGATTTATACCAGGTGAGAAGAAAATATTTGATAAAATACAGCCTACATAAATACAGATAACATGCTAGCCTCTAGGATTTCTTAGGATTCTCTAGGATTCCTTAGGATTCTCTAGAATTCTCTAGGATTCCTTAGGATTCTCCTAGAGAATCCTAAGGAATTCTAGAGAACCCTAAGGAATCCTAGAGAATCCTTGGAATCCTAAAGAATCATAGGGAATCCTTGGAATCCAGGGGAATTCAGGATTCCAGGATTCCGTGCTTTCCCCCTTGGAGCTAGCTCTTGATAGGTTTAATATTTCGAGCTGAAATTTTTACTGTGAGGTCATCATACCTGGATACACCATCTCTGAAAGTTTCATTAAGATCGGATGCTCGTAAGCAGAAACAATGTAGGGGGGAGTTTTGGGTGGGGGGTGGGCCTTAACAATGTAGGGTCTGATTTACCTACAAAGTTGGCAGAAAATTACGTTGAACCATATCCAAATCGACCATATCCTCCAGATCTAAAAACTACAGAATCAACTTTCAATATTCGACTGAAGGACTGACGAACTTTTAGAATGTCCTTGTAGTATTTTGTTACGTTGTTAAGTTTATCGCTCATATTACACATCTGAAATTAAAGAACTGAAAGTTTCTGAACAGAAGGAAGAATACGCACACCTGAAAGTACAAATTTCCAGTCATATAAAATCATAATTTTATACCGTTCTTATGAGTGTTCAAAAGTCATATTGAAAATGCTGTACTAATAATCCGAAAGAAATTCAAAATACAACGACACACAAGACGTGTAAGTCGTCAATTTTGCACATATTCCTAAATATATCTAAGCTAGATTTATTTATGCTCCTTAACAACTTGAACGAGCGTTTAACCTAGAAGTCGTTAATCTATTTAAAAATTTTTTCTGAAAATCCCATATACCTTTGTGTTCAAGAGTAGGTTGAAAATTTCTGGAAATCCACAATCATTTCTGGTAGACAGTAGCGAAAACAAAGTTCAGAAAACGTCGTCACAGAAAGTTAAATATAAATGTTTGAATTATTTTTCTAAGCAAATGTGTTCTCTATGGCGGGTTATTGCCGCAAATAAAGACAGCGATTTTGATAAAAGTTTTGACCTGTATTACTTTGTAACGATCGAATATTTTGAGATTTCAGAAAAAAACGCTTTCTGAAACGGATCTATCACTACGATGAATGTTTTGGTGATCTAATACAACAACAAACATTAAACTGCTTTTCTATACTGGCGCTATCATATCAAAAAAGTTAAAGAAAGCTTGAAATGGAAAAATGTCAAATTGTAGCTCATGGCAGCTTTGTGTGTTCAAGTGTAAGATGATCAAATATTGTTTTATTTTTTCATTTACAAAAGGACTTAGTAGCTAGACTTATTGCCTGATCGGAAATAAGAATGTAGATATACATTTGTCATCTGATATTTGGCATATGAACTCAAAAGCTTGATCTAACCAGCATTCGTGTAATTCTTGACATCTAGGGATACATTTAAGATGTCAGTCTGAGTGTGAACCTGGCCTAAATTGTTTCTAGACATGTATCATAGTAAAGTTTGGCTGTTTTATGTTGAACATATGAAGTTTATTTGTAATCAACTTGACTGCAAAAAATTCGGGTGTTTCTTTGTTTTAAAAAAAGTTTGTTTTTCTAAGAACATCAAAAGAGAAATAAAAATTGAATCGAGAAATAAATCAATATTGAATGAAAGATTAATTTGGGGACCATATAAAAATTATAGTATTGAGAAGTGCGACGATTTCAGTGAGGTCTTCCTTACAACAGAGCATAGATGATCGAGTTTCATTCCTTGACCAATACGTGATCTTTGAACGTTTAATTTCTTCTACTCTTCATTGTGCATGCTGCATATAGATATATGTATATACTAAAAATTATGTTATCTTAATTTAAATCTTTTTTCGTTGTTACTATTCGTTGTTGGTATTAACCTCGTCGTTGTCAATGTATGCTCAAGAATTTACTTTAATTCATTCTATTTTGTCGTATAAGGTATACAAAATTAAACAAAAAAAGAATCTCCTCTACTTCAAATTAAAAATGTACAATAGGCCACGATGTGCACTTTCTCTCTCACTCTCTCTCTCTTTCTCTCTCGTCGATGTGATTAGTACAAATAACCCTTTTACATATTTGTAGTTGAAACCAAATGTAACTCTCATGTTTACCAATCCTGCATTCAACAGTGAATAAGATGGTCGTTGGTACACTGTGTACTGCATTCCCAGTAGCTGATTATCAACTACTACAAGGAATCATTAAAAACTAAATGGATGTGAACATCATGCTGCAAGCATGTTCAACACGTTATTACTTAGTTTAAAACGTGCGATCTCTTCACATTCTACAAGCCACTGGCTTCGGCATCATAAAATTTTATAAAACACAGCATATAGAAGTCCAACAACACATGCTGATAATTACAATGTATTCTTTAAAATTGTCCTACTTAATTGAACAAAACTTAATGATCAAATTTAATCTTCTGATCTGATAAAAGTTGAATAAAAACTTACAGTGATCAATGTTTTCTTTCGAAGACTGAAATTACTAATACATTTGTCCTATAATCTAAATTATGTTCATGTCACGAATATACCCGTTCATCGAAAACGAATACGTGTGAAATATGCATACATTAAACTTATTTGGATTCTCACTCACAAACATGTATCCTTGATTATGATTTTAAGAATAGAGATTGAACTAATCTCTTTTTATTGTGCCATATATAAAGATTACTTTTCTGTCTACTCTATATGAACATGCATAAATCCATGTACCATCGTTGATACTAGAATAAATTGACAAATGTCTATACAAACTTAGTCTTTTCTCTTCTTCTCCACTTGATTTACTATACGAAAAGAACAGTTTGTCACAAAGTCGAAGAATGAGAGAAGAGAAAGAAAAAAGAAATTATCATCCTTGACAAAGAGAGAAAATCTGTTGCGTTCAATCTTCTTCGATAGAAAAATTACCAGACATACACTTTTTATTTGAATGAAGAATAAATTTATCAACGACCACTGGTCATTTGTCGGCAAGAAAAAGAAGTAACCAAATGGCTGCTAGTAATGGATTTTGTACGGGTGCCTACTCATTACAATTACCTTACTTGGGTTCAATTCAATTAGGCAAAAGTCCACCGAATCTATATGCACTACAAAAACCGCTACGTGAATTATATATACCGTATCGTAGACGTCATCAAGTTCCATTAGAAGAACGTCGTATTATTATATCAACAACAGATATAATTATGTTTGAACCAGACGCCGCATTAAAAGGAAAAAAATTAATTTATTCCGATATTAATTCAATTGTAGATGTACAAGCGTTAGGACTCTACATGAATAAACAAGCATTAGTAGAAGAAAAAAAATTTTCAATGGCATTTTTACCAATTGGTAAGTCTCATTTTCTTCCTACTGACCGGATTTGCTGACAAAACGAGACATCGTCTCTAACATATTTGACCTTTGATTATTGTCGAAAATATAATGTTCAACTTCGAAACCCAATAAAGCAAGGTTATTTTTTGGAAGGAAGAGTGCTAAATACTACTACTATGCTGACTTAACAGTGTTTCAAACAGATAATAGTAAAACATGAAGACACCCACAGACAGCACACAGACAGCTCCACAGACATCTACAGACAACCCAAAGCAACTAGACAGACATCCACTTCTACGTCTGCAGAAGTAGATGCCTGTGTTCTGGGTTGTCTGTGGATGTCTGTGTGCTGTCTGTGGGTGTCTATAGGTGTCTGTGAGTGTCTTCATGTTTTACTATTACTCATTTTAAACATGTTCTTAATATAGTTAACGTTCGCTTAATCAATGTTTAAAACATTTAAGTGTAAAATACAGTCTACATGAAGTCAGACACGTGATGAACATATTAATGAAATGAAATAATCTTGTATATGTATAATAAAAGCACATTTAACCTTAAATACTTTTTAAAAATGATATATTGTCATTTTATCGAGTTTTAGTACCGGTAAGTCAATTTTTTTTCTATAACTGATTTATAAAGTATAAGTTTTATGAGAAATGCTTTTATATAACATATGTTCAGCTGAACTAACAGCAAGAAAAAGTGTCATTTTATTCATTTTAACCAAAATCTTAATTTGAAGAAGTTTCATAGTAGAGATGTGCACGGTGCCCCTACCCCGCAGAATAGAGCAGAACTAGATTTCAACAAATTTTCACAGGGTAGAATTAGGGTTCAACAAACAGCTACCGTGCACATCTCTATTTCACAAGGATAGAAAGAAACTACTAGCTGCTCAAGTTAAGAAAATTCAATTAGAACATCGTAGAACTAGAAAAAACAACAGAAAACAGTTATTTTGACACAAACCACAAACTATTTTCACATTTGAAAATATTTTCTATTCAAGAGTAATCAAAGTTAAGTGTGATACTAGATTTTACGTAGCTAATCAAAAAAATTTTCTAATCAACTAACGTTCATTTCATTTAAGCATAAAAATCTCCTGAGCTGTTAGAGGGTGAAACAGCTTATAACAAGTATCTGGCTTGACCAAGATCTTGACCACAAGTTTGATGAGAGAAAAGCTCAAATGATAGATGAATCCAAACATTTCATTCTCGGAAATAATGTCTAACTAGCGAATTAGTCTTAACACGATAATCTCACAAATTTTGACGTTTAAAAAAAGAAAAATCACGGTCAGTATGTTTAAAAATCTTTTGGCTTATACGAACCATGATTTTATTTGGAGACAATCTGACAAATGTTTATCCAGACATACGTATATATTCTCTGTCCAATTACTTTTTTTATAAAGTCTGTTGATATAAGTGAAGGTTATTCAACTCTAACTCATTATGTATGTTATTTACTAACCTTATATGATCTAGTATTCACTTATTTTTATTTATTTGACTGCGGATCAATCGACCCGACGAGGATACTTAATTAAGTGAGACGGATTTTTAATTAAAAAATCAACAGATATACAATAATCTTTTCTTTATCTTCTTTATATGATTATTTAATTTTTAGGTTGTGAGAATGAATCTCGTTTTCAATCATTATATTCGACAATTGATAAAACACAAAATCAATTACTTAATTTAAATTGGCATCCACCAATATGTTTATTAATAATGAGAAAAATTGGTACAACATTGGGTATAAGTTCATTGGATTGCCATACATTTCTAATGTTAAAAGAATCGAGAGCATTTGAATTTTGCGATATGATTCGAAAACTGTTATCAAAACGTTCACCAAGTCCATTATTAAAAACAACGTCAACATTACTGAAATTAGAACATTTAAATAAAAATAATAATAATGATAATAATGATCAACAAACAAGAATTAAAACAAAATATCTCAATCGACATCGTCCTGTATCAGCCATGGAACATAGTCAAGTAGAAATAAACACAAATTCCAAGGTATGTTTGCTTTCTAAACTAATAAATTCTAATTTCAACAGTTATATAAAGATTACTAAAGTAAAGTATCTGATAATATCCTTGAGTTCGAGCAATTTGGCATACGTTCAACTGATCGAATTTTTACTTTTTACTTATTCTAAATGAAAGTGTTTACTTTAAAATAGAATCGTCGTTCAGTCTCAATTGCTTATTCAAATGATATTCGTTCATCATTGCCATGTGAAGAACAACAAAAAAAAAGTAGTGGTAGTGATGATGTCACACAAAAAGCATTAAATAATAATCTAACAAATACTGAATCACATTCTTCTTGTTCGTTGTTGTCATCATCATCTCCCTTGCGCACTTTAAATATTAAACAACGTAGTAGCCGAAATGAGGAAGAAAAAGAATATGATGAACAAGATCAATTACATAACAATAACAAAGAAAGACATTTTATTAAAGCATCAAATAGCCTAACCAACGACGACGATCAAGATTTAGAGTCAATTGAAGTTGTTAATGAATTATTAAGTATTTATGCTGAAAATTTAAAAAATACATTAAAAGATGAACACTACCAACAACAACAACAACAACATATTCAACGACGTTCATCATTTATATCATTAGATCAACAAAAATTAGATCAAACAAATCTACAATCAAGTTTGAATACAATGAAAAAACGAATTCAACAACAACAACATCAACCGAGAACCGATTCATCTTCACGTCCTCGTTCAGCCAATCGTCTATTTGGTTTAGGTAAAAAACGTGTACGTTCACCTCATTTACTGCCCACTATATTATCCGCAACCAATACACCTACTACTATCCGATCATCATCCACATATATAGAAAAAAGTCCACCACCACTGCCACCTCCCATTTCATCTTTGAAATCAAATGGAATTGAAAATAGTGGACATTTACTTCGACCACAACTTGTTCTCAATCGATATGGTGACATTGGAAACTATGTACCAAAATTATTGAGAAACGAAAATGGCCATCTATCTCAGCAACATCAACAACAGCAAAAATCATCTACATGGTTTAAAACGTTAAAATCAGATAGTAACGATAATATTTTTTTTCGTGCAAATAATGGCCACATTATTAATGGATTTTTAAATATTGATTTTGCCAACAATAGTAATAATAATCTCTATTGTTCATCACCATGTTTAAATCAACGAGACTATAATACTGATAGAATTACACCACACCATAATGGATATCATAACGGCGGTAACAATCTCAAACAACAACGTGCACAAACAGATTTTATAACACCACAGCAACAACAATCAAATGGTGTTGCTGCTACTCGAATGTAAGTATTAAACGTATAAATCAAGCCTTAAAGATTTCTTATTGTTTTTTTTGACTTTCTAGCAAACAAAACGACAATTCTCAATTTTCACCGTATAAAAAAGATCTGTCAAATCCCAAACATTCACAATTACCCATGTTATCCAATAATTCCGTTGATTATGAATATGACGATGGATATCCGCAGTATCAACATCGAATACCACGAGCGGTATTAGACACAAACACAAATTTACAAATAAAACTGATGAAGAACGATAATAACAACGCCTATGTGATTAATGGTCAAGCAATGTCATCATTCGTGCATGGAACTATTGGTCCGATTCGTAATTCTTTCAGTGATTATATTACTGACCCGCAACAACAACAACATGATTCAAATCCCAAACAAGTGATTGGTGGCATTAAAGTATTTCCTGGAGCTCCCAATCGTTTACATTTAAGACATGTAGATATCAATCGTACATCTGAGCCGACTTCCTCGTCTTTCACATTAAAAACGGCAAATAACGGAATAAAAAAACGTATTCCATCATTTGATCATAAAATTTTAGATTATCGACAACATTTAAGACATATAAATCGAGCTGACGAATTGTATGGTGCCGAACAGCAACAACAACAGTATCAGTCTCAAATAACAACAGCAAATGGCCATTCACATCAACAAAATGGTGTTATCAAAAATGGCTACCATCATCAGAACAATTCGAATCATCGCATAAATATGATGAACGGAAGACTAAACGAACTTGAACACTCATTAGGCTATTTTCCTTAATCTTTCTTCTCTACTTTAATTCTCTATCTGGTTATTTCTTGTTGACAGTAAAAATAATACAAAGTTTCTCAGAAACTGAAAATACGTATTAGATCTACTCATGGTAAAAATCTGCAAGCATTCTTTTCATATACTTCGTTGTTTATGTGAAACGTCACCGTTAAGAATATAACGATTGTTTCTTTGATCGAAACTATGCTGCAATAGATCATATGTCGAATTAAATCCTTCGTTACAGAATTAACATGTTGCGAGATAATAAAAGAGAAAGAGTTCGCAAACAAGTCTTAGTTCGCATTAATATCAATAAAACTAAATTTTAATTGTTGCATTTCTATAGAACCCTACAATTGAGCCAATAGGCGTTCTAAATTCATGATTTCACACTTCTATATGCAAAGTAATGATCTTACTACTGCGCTGTTTTAAATAGCAGATGCTATACGCTTCATACTCATTTCTAAAGACTCATCTCTGTATCTTCCAATCATAAGATGTAAGTATCGAATCATAAAATTATTAAAAGTAAACCATTTTAACGGGATGCAACAGAGTTTCTAGATAAGTTTGTCTGCATCTTCTCTCTCACATATACCATATGTTCATCATTGATCCTATATCATTTTTTAACTCATTTTCTCCGTTTTCAATTGATATATAAAAGTTTTGTTTAATACGTCTTAGGTAGAATGCATGAATGTTTTCTCAGATATCATCAAAATATGACGAGCAAGTCAGAAAAAAATGTGAAAGTTTTAAATGCACACGTCTCTTTATTACATTCAATTAGAGTTTCACTATTAGCTGCATTAACTTGAAGACATAATCCTGCACCAATACAGTAATAATTTATTGGTTCATCATCGGGTTCAACATAGGTTGATTTATGTAACATAAAATAATCAAATAGTTGAAAACGATTACCGAAATTATTTAGTTGAATAATAGTCAAATGCACTGATCTCTGGTAAAGCATAGAATGCTAGTGCAAATCCTGTACCATCATATAATTGTCGTATTTAATATGTCTGATCATACATTCTTAACAGTTGCCTTCAACAATACTCATTTTAACTTCTACTTCAGTTTCATCAACTATGGTAAAATATAACCGACGTACTTAAAATGGTCACGATGAGACTTTCAAATATTAGAAACTCAGACGAGCGTTATTATGTTCGATGTCATCTCGATTTGTTTTGATTAACAATAAAAAAAAACTGTTACCTACGTGGGTGTTTTAAAAATAAATAATAGGTATAGATATCCTGAAATGAACAATTTACTAACAAATGGCGTACTCTAATGATTTGCTATTAAATTTTGCTCTTGTCGACAGAACATTTATTCTAATTAATGGATGGCTTTTCTCATTGAAAAGAATATGTTACTTTTAGTTCATTCATTACTATTCATTTGTTTGTGAGTTTTTATTACCTAAAAACAGAACTCATACATATTACAAAAAAACGGTACAAAAAGAAAATAACAACAGGAATAGAAAAGAAAACAGAAACACACTCTTACATACACTAAATATGTATCTGATAACAATTATCGCGAAACTATCCTTTATGTAATCATTTCTCTCAATTTTATTGTGCTAGGAAAAGAGACTTTCTAATACATTCCACCCATACCGCCCATACCACCCATACCGCCACCCATCCCAGGGGCTGCTGCTTCTTTTTCAGGTTTAGGCATTTCAACAACAACAACTTCAGCCGTTGTTAATAATGATGCAACACCACTGGCATCTTGTAATGCTGATCGAACAACCTAAATGAAAACATGACATATAAAAAAATACGTAGTGCATATAGAAACGCGAACATACTTTGGTTGGATCAATAATTCCAGCTTTCACCATATCAACAAACTGATCTGTCTGTGCGTCATACCCAATTTCAAATGAACTATTAATGATTTTTTCAACAATAACACTGCCATCTTTACCGGCATTTTTAGCAATTGTAAAACATGGCATACGTAACGCTTTTCGCACAATTTCAACGCCTAAAACAAGTTAAAAATTTCTCAACTCATTCAGCACCTCCAGACACCAACTACTTACCAATTTTCTGATCCTCGTTAGTCGTTGGTACATCTTTATCTAATGTTTTCAGACACCTCAAAAGTGCCACACCACCGCCAGGTACAATTCCTTCTTCAATTGCTGCTCGTGTGGCATTCAATGCATCAGTAATACGATCTTTTTTCTCATTCACTTCCACCTCGGACGAACCACCCACTTTCAAAACAGCAATTCCATTTGATAATTTAGCTAAACGTTCCTGTAATTTTTCTTTTTCATATTCACTATTTGTTTCTTCGACTTCTTCTCTTATATGATCAATTCGGCGTTGTATACCTTGTGGATCACCTTTACCTCTAATTAATAATGTATCGTCTTTCGTTACTGATACTTCACCTACACGTCCAAAATCGCTTGCTTGTATTTCATCTAATTTCGCTATATTTGCTTCGTCACCAAACACTGTTCCACCACATGCAATTGAGATATCTTTCAATGTGTTTTTTCTATTATCACCAAATCCGGGGGCCTTCACAGCACATACTTGTAAACCAACTTTTAGTCTAAAGTAGACAAAAGTAGAGCGTAGTGGTTATCTGTTTTACACCGAGATAAAAGTAACTTACCTATTAAGAACAAGAGTAGTTAATGCTTCTCCATCAATATCTTCAGCTATGATCAATAACGGTTTTCTTGAGCTATTGGCTAATTCAAGGGCTGGAAGCAATTCTTGAGCAGATGATATTTTTTTCTCACTAAGAAGTGTAAGTGCATCTTGAAATTCACATTTTGCACCTTTAAAGGGAAAGAACACGGATATTTTGTTATGTGTGACTCCAGATTAAATGAAAAAGAAAAACGTTTAATTACCTTTAGATGTATTAATAAAGTAAGGTGAGATAAAACCACGATCGAATTTCATTCCTTCAATAACTTCCAATTCATCAATTAGAGTTTTTCCGTCCTAAATAAAAAGAGCTAGGTAATATGATAGAAGAAAATCTTAATAAAAGCTAACATGTTGTGGGGGTATTAGATAGTGTTTAAAAGTTAGTTGGTGCTACTACTAATTATCGACGTCTTCTCTTGAATTTTCACTTTACCTTGACTGTGATAACGCCATCTTTTCCCACTTTTTTCATTGCATTTGACAAAATGTCACCAATCGATACATCTCCATTAGCAGAAATTGTTGCTACCTGCAAAATACATCAACTTAATTCAAAATATTTTCGGGCTATTTTGTTTAGGAATGAGTAACCGTACCTGAGCGATTTCTTCTGGTGTAGTTACTTGTTTGGACATTTTTTTTAACTCAGCAACGACAGCTGTAATAGCTAACATAACGCCTCTTCGTACTTCGATTGGATTCGCACCTCGACTTATTTTATCGAAACCTTCTTTGGCTATCGCACGTGCAAGAATTGTTGCTGCTGTTGTTCCATCACCTAAAGGCAAAACAAAAAATCATTCCGTAACTATGTTCAGTGTATAAATAGATTTGAAAAAACATACCAGCTTCTTCATTTGTATTATTGGCTACATCTTGTACCAATTTTGCACCAATATTTTGAAATTTATCTTTTAGTTCAATTCCTTTAGCCACTGTGACACCATCTTTTGTTATTTTCGGTGAACCCCAACTTTGTTCAAGAATAACATTTCGTCCCTAAAAACAAAAATACAATAAGTCAATTAGTACGCATATTGAATAAATTTTTATCATTCATGGTTTTATGGCTAAGAGACTTGAATGCTAACAGATTCAAAGTGAAAACCATTTATCTTCTATACGAAGCATAATAAATACTAACCTTTGGACCCATAGTGACAGCGACAGCATCTGCCAATATATCCACACCCTGTAACATTAGTACACGAGCTTCTGAGCCAAATTTGATTTCTTTAGCATATGTACGTTTTATTATTTGAGAAATTATTGCCGATGATGATCGACTACCCAGATTAGCCAGACGAAACATGATGGAAAAGAACAAATAACAATATGAAAAAAAATAAACAAATAATTCACCTAATCTAAATGAGAAAAAAAATGTTGTTATCTGTCTTTTAATCAACAAAATTTATAATTGTAATGAAAGTAAGTTTCCTCAAAAATCTACAAACATTTTAATTCGATATATGCTACAAAAACAAAATCTTAGAGGAAAATGATGATAATTGCAATCAACAAAGTTAAATCAACACTATAGAGTATGTGAGATAATCATTTATCCAACAGTGTGAAAGTGTGACAATTCGATAATTTACAGTGTACTAATAGAGATAATTCACTTTATTTTCAGTTCATTGAGAGAGATTAAAAGTAGAAAATAAACAAACATCATTTAAAGAAAGTTCTATAGTATGGACATCGGGATACTTTAAAATTTAAGATTAACTTTCCAAAAATCTCATATAAGTTGTAAAAAACACTACAGCAACTCATCAAAAACTGTACTTAGTATCTTTGTCTACTCGCCCTTGCCAAGAAAAACAAAAAAATAGTGCGAATGGGATGAACAGATACTGTTTTGATTCAGTTTTATTTACTATCGTGGCCCGGCGAAAGGCGAACCGAACCAATGATATTTTAAAAAAATGCTTACAGTAAAAATAGTTGGCTGATTTCCACATGAAAAATTAAAATACACAAGTGAAGAAAAGAAAAACAAAAAGGACGACGGGAACTTTCGAGACAATCAGGAAAAAGATGATGCAATATATATATAATGTACACTTTTAACCTTTATAATATTATCTTTCTTTCGTTCTTTTTTATTCCATGTAGAATCAACACGTGTTTAGTGGAGAAAGAAAGAGGATAAGTAATATTTATATCACAAAAAAGGAGAAAGACAAAATTGTTGTCATAAAAAAAGTGTTATTTTTCTAAAATCGACAAACTTTAAGCGGAAAAAGTTCCCGTAGTTCTTTTTGTCAACAGTGGAAGTAAATTAAATTTAATTACTCATAAAATGGTAAGTCTATAGTTTGTTTAAAAAAACCAAATTTATTGTTTTGTACTTCTGTTCTATACACTGTCAGTGTTAAAGACTCATCGTCTGTCTTATACTAAAACTGTAAAAAATGGACTGATGTAATGAGAATGTTGTGTTGAACAATTTGCAAATCACTTTGTTCGAGCTTCGCAGAAATTTTATATTCGCAAAACCGGCGCAACCATTGACAGGTCACTATTTTACACACATTTTCATTTTTAGGCAACTGGTGCGTTGAAAAAAGTTATTCCTTTATTTGATCGTGTGCTCGTCGAAAGATTTGCAGCTGAAACAAAAACAAAAGGTGGTATTCATCTTCCAGAGAAAGCACTAGGGAAAGTTTTAAATGCAACTGTTGTAGCTGTTGGAAAAGGAATTCGTCAGAAAGTAAGTGGTAACATAAAAAATTGAACTTTTCATTCAGTTTTCTTAATCTCTCATTTCAACTTAGGATGGTACACACGTGAGTGTTAGTGTTCAACCTGGTGATAAAGTACTATTACCGGAATATGGTGGTACGAAAGTCGAATTAAATGATAAAGAATATTTCCTCTTCAAAGAAGCTGATATATTAGCCAAATGGGAGAATTAGTCTTTGCAATCGGATACATGCAAGCGAAAAACAAATTAGTCAAATTTTTGTTTTCATAATTGTTACCGTTTTCTTTTCTTGTAGGCCATATTTTTCTTGTTTTCTCCCGATGTGTTTTTGTTGAGGATTTTTCCTCTGTGTGTGCGTGTAGGTAAAACAAAAAATTAAACATCTTTTCTGAATTACAAAGTCTTCTCTCTTTTTTTACAACTTCAGGTATAGAATTTTTGCCAATAAAGCAACTCTTTTGTATCATAGCGCTTCTTTTACTGGAACTAATTTGATGCACGCTAGAGTAAACAAACAGCACTAGCAAGTTGTTGACCTTTTTCGAACGGGCAAAATAAGTTTTTACAAACCAAAGAAAAGGTTTCCGTACGGCTCTGAAAATCTGCAAATTGCTTGCACATTGTAGTTAATTCATATTAAACTGTGCGAATTCGTAGATGAGTACGTATGATAAATAGTGGAAAACGAAATCAAGTTCACTACCGTTCATGTTAGAGATAAAAACAAATTCGCAGTTTGCACATACGAATTGAATGCAATGTGCAAAGTGCAGGCAATCTGCAGATTTTTTTACCTAGAGGAAAAATCTTTTCCCTTTTGATCTACGTTAACAGCAACGAAGTTGCGAATTCTCAGATTTTGCAATTGTTTGCAAATTACAAAAAGCGAGCAATTTGCAGATTTTTCGACACAGGGATAAAAGGTTTGTGAATTATGATAGTTCGCATAACTCTAATCTGGTATAATAATCTGGTCAACACGCTTTGTGCGAATTCACGCGTCCACAGCGAAGTGCATTTGCAAATTAGCTGACTCCTCAACCAGTTGTATTTTCATATTCGTAAAACGCTGAGAATTTTCAGCAACATCTAATTTTGAAATTCCTGCTATTCGTCCACGCTTAGCAAGATGCATTTACGAACTGAACGAATTAAACGAAGTGGAGTGTTACATTTTTATGATATACAAATTTCAAACTACCAGTCTGCACGATTCGAAGTGCATTTCGTTTTTGAACGCCTTGGCCACACAATTGAACTATCAAGGAAAAGAGGCCTACACTTCCTGGGTGATCAGCATTCGGTGTGAACAATGAGCATACAAATTAGAAGTCCCTAGCTATTATGATTCTTGAGTTACAGGGGGGGGGGGGGGCTCGTTTTACGGATTAGTGTTATTGTTTTAACCAACATTAGGGAAGTTTTGGACCCGAACCCGCAACCGTGAAAAT